>SZWC01005776.1:100499-131287 GCA_023375785.1 Penium margaritaceum | reverse complement strand
CATGTCGTCCTCTGCCATAGCCATTGCACTTTGGTTGTCGATGCGGATGACCGTTGCCTCCTCTTGTGGTGCCTTGATCTCATCAAGCAAACTGCGAAGCCACTGTGTTTCCTTGCAAACTTCGGAGAGTGCAATGTACTCCGCCTCAGCAGTAGAAAGCGAGACGCAGTCCTGCTTCCTGCTTGCCCATGAGACCGCACCACCGTTGAGAAGACAAACAAACCCTGAGGTGGACTTCCTGTCATCAATCCGTCCTCCCCAGTCCGCGTCGGTGTAGCATGTCAGCCGCAGCAAGTCTGATCCTTCTAGACCTCCAAACCGAAGTCCGACGTGCCGAGTCTTTTTGAGGTAGCGAAAAATCCGCTTCACGACTTGCCAATGTTCTGGCCCAGGGTTGGCCACAAACCTGCTCACCTGACCCACTGCAAAAGCAATGTCAGGTCGTGTTCCCACCATTGCATACATGAGGCTTCCGACGGCGGACTGGTATGGAATGTTTTGCATCTCCCGCCGGTCTGCCTCGTTGCTTGGTGACATGGAGGAGGAGAGCTTGCAGTCGGAGGGCATGGGGGTGCTGACGGGCTTGCAGTCCTCCATGTTGTAGCGCTTCAAGATGTCCATGATGTACTTGGTCTGGTTGAGCTCGATGGTGCCTGCTTTGCGGTTGCGGTGAACAGCAATCCCGAGGTAGTACTCGAGAGGTCCCATGTCCTTCATCTTAAATCTGCTGGCCAGATTTTTCTTGAGGTCCGTGAGGGCCTCCTGCGAGGAAGAACACATGATAAGATCATCCACGTACAACGCCACAAGTAGCAAGCCACGTTCGTCCTCCCGCACATAGACGCTAGGGTCATTTTTGCAATGTGCGAAGGAGATCTCAGCCATGAAGCTGTCCATCTCCTTGTACCAGATCCGTGGGGCCTGTTTCAGTCCGTACAACGCCTTCACCAGCTAGCATACCTTACCCTCGGGTGCTTTGACACCTTCCGGTACCTCCATTAGCACCTCCTTGTCGAGCTTCCCATAAAGGAAGGCTGTCTTCACATCCATCTGGTGGATCTCAAGGTCTTTGGCGGCAGCGACAGCAAGCAGGGACCTGATGGAGGCAAACGTGACGACCGGTGCGAAGGTCTCATCGTACTCAGAACCTACGCTCTGTGAGAACCCTTTCGCCACGACCCTTGCCTTGTACTTGTCGATGCTATCATCTTGCTTCCGCTTCAACCTGAGCACCCACTTTGAGCCCACCACGTGAGCGTTAGCGGGTCTGTCCACCAGCACCCATGTGCCATTTTCTTCGATGGACGCGAGCTCGCTGTCCACCGCCTCCTTCCACTTGGCCGCATCGGGCCTTGCCAGCGCTTCAGCCACAGTGAGCGGCTCTCCCTGAGCCAAACAGGACCAGCTCAGTCCAGTCCAGCTTCCAGTGTCAGCGTCGTACTTTGGAGTTTGTTTTCTTTGTCGTGTGCTGCGACGTTGCATTGCTGGTGGATGTTTGCCATGCTGTTGCTCCTGTGGTGTTGGCTGCCCTGGAGTTGAATTTTCCTCTTTTGAAGAGCCACTGGCCTCCGAGCTGGTCTCAGAGGCCTCGGACGTCTCCGACTCTGTGTCGGAGCTCGCCGCTGCGTCAGCCTGCGCAGCCGCTCCCCCTGGCACACCACTCTTCTTCACGGCCTGCCGCACTGGCACCACTTGCCAGTTTTCAGGAGCTTGATCTCCTGACTCTAGCAGCACCAACCACTCTCCCTGTTTTGGAGCTTCCGTGGGATCAAGCATCTCTTCCTTGCCTGGTTTCCTCTCGTCAAAGGTTACATCCCGGCTGGTGATGAGTCTTCTTCCTGCCAGGTCCCACAAGCGATATGTCTTGTGGGCCGTCTCATAGCCCACCATAACGCACTTTCGTGCTCTTGAATCCAGCTTGCCGGCACCCTCACCCGCCTGGACCTTTGCCCATGCGGTGCAGCCGAATACCTTCAGGTGTGATGCGTCCGGCTTCTTCCCTGACCAAACTTCTTGTGGTGTCATCTGTTGCTTTCCCTTCTTCTTTCCGCGCCTGCCCAGAGCAGCCGCAGGAGTCAGGTTGACGAGATAGCATGCCGTTCTTGCCGCTTCCGCCCAGAACCGCGGTGGAAGCTTTGCATCAAAGAGCATGCTACGCACCATGCCGAGGATGGTCTGATTCATCCGTTCGGCAACACCATTGCTCTGCGGCGTGTAAGGCGTTGTGGGCTGGTGGCTGATCCCATGTTGCCTCAACCAGCCCTTGCATGCCTCGTACTCTCCACCGTTGTCGCTTCGCATCGCTTTGACTTTCTTTCCGGTCTGCCGCTCCACCATGGCGACAAACTCCTGCANCTGTGCCACAGATCAGTGTCTTCGTCCTTTGCGGCAGAGGATGCTTTTTCAGTTCTTGTTGGTGTGCTCTCCTGTGTTGGTGCCGAGACCACTGCCTCCGCTGCACCCGCATGACCCTCGTCTTCCGAGGTCTTTGCTGCCGTTGTCTGCAATACGTAGAGTCCGTCAACCCGTGGAACCTGTGCTACAAGATCTTTGTTGGCATAGAGGACCTTGATGTCCTCGTTCCTGGCGATGACCGCCTTCTTCTGTGTGAACACCACTGTCATGTCGTTGTCCGTTATCTTTGACACGGACAGAAGGTTTGCCGCAAAGGAGGGCATGTAGACCGCGTCACGTAGCCGTAGATCCTTCTCTGCACCATTAAGGTTGATGCTCACCAACTTGTCTCCCACACTCTTTGCGTTGACGACACGGCCGTTTGCTCATCTGAACCGCCGATCGGTGGGGCCGATGGAGACAAATCCAGCGTGGTCGTTGCTGGAGTGATGATCGGTGCTGGAGTCGAGCCCAAAAGCTCCTGGCCTGAGCAGCGCCGCTCCTTTTGCTGGAGGCGTGCTCTGTGCCATCATGTTGGTGGCTTCTTTGCCACCCTTTTTGTTGCATTTGTTCCCACCGCTTCCGCCGTCTTCCTTCTTTGGCGACCTGCAATCTCTTGCCCAGTGCCCAGGTTTGCCGCAGTTGCGGCAGTTACCCTGTCACTTGGGAGCCTTGCCGCCATTGTTGCCTCCGCCGCCACCGCTTCCGCTACCGCCTTTCTGACCAGAGGCTGACCCTTTGCTCCCACGGCCACGGTAGCGTGCGGCATAGGCTGAGACGTTAGCCTCACTTCCACTGCAGCGCATGGCCTCGTTTCGCATGTACTCAGACACTGCCGTGTACGTCAGGTCGTCCTCCTTCCATCCGCCCATGACGGTGATCATTGGACTCCAGCTCTCCGGTAGCGCCATGAGGAGGATCATGGCTTGCATGTTCTCGTCAAGGTCCCAGTTCATCTGGCGAGCCTCGCCTAGGAGTCCTGTAGGAAACTCCTGTAGGAAATCGGGGATTGATTCGCTCTCATTCACCCGCATGCTGATCAGCCGTTGTAGGATGAATAGTCTGTTCGCGAGGGAGGTGGATTGGTGCACGCGCTTGAGCTTGTCGTAAGCTTCGGAAGCCAGCGTGTACCCGGCAATGATGGGAACATACTTCTTGGCTATCGCGTTGCTGAGGAATGACATTACAATATCATTTCGATCCATCCAAGCCTCATGCTCAGATGTGCCTTCCGCGGGAACCTGCTCCTCTCCCTTCAGTAGCTTGATGAAGCCGCGTACTTTCATCGCCAGCTCAAACTGCCATCTCCAAAGGGGGAAGTCAATCCCCTCGAAAATGGGGATTCCTCCCAGGGGTCCAAGACCTTGTGGCAGTGACATAGCACTCACATTTGCTCCAGTGGTCTGCCCTTTGGTAGCCATTGTTGAGCTTGAGGACTGCCCTGCGGCAGCCCCCACTCCTCTCGATGGGTCAACCATTTTTATTGCCCTTGTCTGCTTCCCACGTCTCTGCTGCGTTGAGGCCGATGTAGGCTGATGTTAGCTGATGTCTGCTACCGGTTTTAGGATGCAGATCCGTTGCTTACCCCTCCAGCCGATGTTCACCTGCACACAGAGAATATATCTACACCAACACACCCAGGGTCTTGCCACCAAGGGCAGAGCTTGTCCTGGTTGGGACACAAGGGTCGTGCCTCCAAGGGCAGAGCTTGTCCTTAGTCCCTGTGTGCTAAGTGCAGACCAAGCCGTTGGAGCTGATGAAGCTGATGGAGCTGATGGAGTTGATGGAGCCGGCGTGTGCACCTGGAGAGAGCGTACCAGAGTTGAGTGAAGCGTGCCTTACAACTGGTCAGTGTGGGCCCATAACCCTTTGTCAACCGGCCTGAGGCAAACGGACTAGAAAATAGGGCCGACACAATAGCACCTGCCATCCTCTCCTAGCATTTCAGCTAGGAGAAGATATCACCCTCAGGATCACGGTTCCACACTGAGCAGTTCCTAGGCAATCACTTGCTAGCAACTATGTCCACTTAACACTTGGTCACTTTCGCGCAAGGTGCTAGTCAAAGACTAACTCCTGGGGCTTAGACCAACCAGTGTCTTCTTTATACTGTTCCTTAGTTGGACAACTCTGTGAGGAGCATCTAAGGCTAAATTGTGTAATTAGAATGAGGAATGAGCCTGGTACATATAGTCCTAGGCCTGGCTTCTAAGGTGTGTGGGTAGTGACACTTTTGGGGTGGTCACTCCACACCACCTCACCAGTCCGCCAATTGGCGCATCCACTGACCGCCAAGTGGCGCACTCTCCTCATGCATGAAGAAATGTCTAGGAAACTTCCCCTGTGCTAGAAGGTCAAAAAACCTCCTACGCACATCAAGGCTCGATCGTAGGACCTGTTGTCCCTAAGTCCAACATGCTATCCGTTGCGCTACAGTTGCTATCTGGTGTCTCGCTTGGACTTGCACCACGAACAAGGTTTGGGGGACTTACTCCAAGGGAGCAGTGCATGCCCAACTTGTCCTTCAACCCATAGCAGTGGCCATGGGGCATAGAAGAACAACAGTCAAGACCTGGGTACACGTTGCTTTGAACCGGTACCTTCGGAGACCTACAACTGATTCATCAAGTCTTTGTTGACCTTCTGTCAGACATATGTGCTTTGCATGTGACTGAGACCCGGATGCCTGGTTACATGTTCCGGCATCTTGGGAGGCCTAAACTTTCCTAGCATGGCTAGCCGGTGATGGTAGTGTGTCACTATATTGTCTGGTGATGTTTTGAGTATATTGTATGTTTTCTCATCAGTCAAGACCCGGGTAGAATTTTTTTTGTCCATTTGCTTCAAGAAACCTCCATTGTGTTACTTCATGTTGAAAAACTGCCCCTCCGCATGTCCGAGCGTGGCGCCGGGAGGCACCAACGAGCCGCCAGAAATGGGAAAACCCGCTCCGGAGGATCTAGCGGCTCGAGGATTGCTTGGATCTCAAAATAGAAATTTGATCCTTAAAGATGCTGAGTCGCTAAATCTGGTGGTAGTTGTTTCACTGAAATCAGACAAGTATCAAGGGAGATATAGCCTTCCAAAGTTGGGGTGTGCGCAGCGGCTCTAGGAGCCGGCTGCGACTCAAAATCCGGTGGAAAATCGACCGGACCGAGTAACAAAAGTACCATTTGGAGATTTTGCAACGGAAATTCTGTTGAGACGTCCGGGGGATAATCCACCGGATCCTGTACTGCATGTTGTTACTGAGGGACAGCCAAAATCATGGCTCAGCTTCCGAAACTCAGTAGTACGTTTTGCTACTTGGAGACGGTCAGAATTCTGACTGTAGCTCCACGGACAGGTTTCAAACCTCGTCACACCCCATCACCAAACTCGACCCAAAAGTGGGGGATGTGCATGGAAACAGTACAAGAGACTCCTACACCACGGGTGATGGGATCAGCGCCTTGGGAAAGGCGCTTCGCACGTGAAGAAAGGCGCCACGACGTGTGGGCTCCATGGAACTGTTAGGCATTGCTGTGGTGGGTGAGACCTGCACTTCGGCAAGTGTAACTTGGACTACGCTTGGCCAAATTGGACGCGGCTTGGTGCATTGGAAAGCTCATGACTAGCCCTATAAATGATGTTATCACGTCAATGTACAAAAACAAACACCAAATTCCGGTATTCCCTTCACAAAAGTGACTATCTCTAATTGCCTGCTCACATAGCGTGAGGCAACCAGAAAGCTCACGCTCAGTCTCAGATTCGCCCAAAACAGAAGATGTAAATCACTAGACATGATCAGAAAAACATCAAGACCACACCACACAAATTCCTCTTGATAAAGGGTTATGGGCCCACCGGTCTGATAGCCTCCAACGTTCACGTCTTCCGTAGCACACGGGATCGTCATCTTGGACGTCGTCGTGAAGTTCTAAGAACTTGTTGGAGTAGAAGATGCGCAAATGGGGCAGAATGAGACGCAACCCATTCAGAAGTTTGTAGGCGGTCCAAGCTTTGGGCTGTAGAGGTGGCAGTTTGAGCTGCACCTCCTGCATAAGGTGCTTCTGGACGTCATGATGGGAAAGGAGGTGCTCTCAGAGGCGACTGCTACAGAAGCGGAGAAGCAAGCCTTCAAGAAGAAGAACACAGAGGCGCTCATGCTCCTGGTGTCCGGGACAGCCGAGTCGCACTGAGGCTACTTCCAAGGCTGCAACTTAGTTTCCAAAGGTTGGCAAAAGCTCTGCGCCATCCACCAATCCAAGTCGCTCGTGAACAAAATGTTTGCAATGAAGTGACTCCTCACGGTGAGAATTGAGAAGGGAAATGATGTCATCTCTGCCATGCAGTAGATCGAGTCGCTCATCTCACAATGCAATTGTTTAAGATTGAAGATCGACATGCAGTTGCGGGCGATGGCACTCCTCATGGCCCGACCTGACATTTGGGACCTACTTTTCACCGTCCCCGCAAGATGGTCAGAGGACAAGCTCACCTATGGCACGGTCGCAGAGTACATCCGCAACGAGGCACAACGCCAGAGCTACGGGGAGTCCTCGTCTTCCTCATCGGCCCTCGTCACCAAAACGTGTGGTGGTGGAAGCGCGGGCAAAAGCGGCAGAAGAGGCGGCGACAAGAAGGGCGCCAAGAAAATGGTGTGCCGCAACTACGACAAGGATGGCCACTGGGCCCGTAAGTGTCCGGAGGAGGCGAAGACCGACGGAAAAAACAGCAACGGTAGGTCGCTCTTCAATGGCAACAAGAACCACTTCCTCAAGAAGGCCAACAGGCGGTGCCTGGATTCTGGGGCCGAGGAGCACACCCAGGTCCAGAAGGTGGAGTTCGTTACCTACGAGAAGTCCTCCAAGTCGATGGTGGTCTCGAACGACAAAGTCGAGCCGGCGGCCAGCCAAGGCAACGTGGAGGTGGAAGTCGTGGTGGGCCGCAAAAAGGAGCTATGCACAATCCATGATGTGCAGCACGTCCCCGGCCTGGCTGACATCCTAAGTGCCAGCCGCTTGAAGGACAAGGGGTATGAGGTGCTTTCGCAGCATAGGCGCAGTGGTGCGCATCGACGGCGACGGCAATGTCGTGTTCGAGGCAAAGCGCGAGGCGGTCTCTACATCATGGAGACCAAGGTACTTTCCTTAGCATCGGACGTAGTAGACTCGTAAGAGCGTGCCGTCAACATGGCCAAGGGAGGAGGCGCTGATCTGGAGCTCTAGCACCGACGTTTGGGGCATTCGGTGCCCGCAACCATTAAGGAGATGGCGAAGCGCGACATGGTGCGCGACCTCGTCATTAACGGTGTAGCAAACCCGGCAGAACATGCAACAGCATACAAAAGGTGCGAGCCTTATAATTGGGCAAGGCACAACGCAAGTCGTTCAACGAGAACAAGGCTCGTGCAAAGCACCAGCTAAAGGTCATGCACAGTGACGTGTGCGGACTATTCAAAACGTTGTCAAACAGCAGCTTGACATACTTCATCACCTTCCTTGACGAATGCAGTAGAAAGCTTGACGTGTACTTCACAAAGCGGAAAGGCGAGATCCTCGACCGGCTCAAGGAGTACGTTGTAGCGGTGGAGAGGCAGACTGGCCGGAAGGTCAAAGCGCTATGACACAACAATTGCGGAGAGTACGTGGGCTACAGCGGGTGGATGAAGCAGCAAGGCATCAAGTAGAAACCCACTATGCCGTACTCGCCACAATCCAACGAAGTGGAGGAGCGGGTGAACCAGACGCTGCTCAACATGGTGCGGGCCATGCTTGTGGATGCGGGGTTGCTGCAAGGGTTCTCGGTAGAGGCTGTACGTACAGTAAGCTACACCATGATCCTCACCCAAACAACAGTGCTAAAGGACAAGGGCAGCTCGAAGACCCCCCAAGAGGTTTAGAGCGGGTGCAAGCCAAACATGGTGCACCTGAAGGTGTTCGGGTGCAAGTCGTACGCCTTGGTGCAGGCAGCATAACGACATGACAGTAAGCTAGAACCGCGTGTGAAGCCGTGCTTGTTCCTCGGCTACGAGACTGCGCAAAAGGCGTATCGGCTCTGAGACCCATGCACACAAGAGATCATCCAGAGCCGTGTCGTTGAGTTTGACGAGCAGTAGAGCTTTAGTAGCAGCAGCAACGACATGAGCGTTAGGAACACTTCAAAACAAGGGGAGTGGTTCCATCTCCTGAACTATAAGGAGGAGCCAGCAGACGCACAGGTTAATGATGTGGCGTCGGAGCGCAGCGGTGTAGTAGGTGTAGTAGCCAACGCGGAGGACTCTAATGACAATGCAGCTGGTCCAAAGATCCGGTGGAATGATTCGTCAAAGGAGGCATAGCGGGTGCCAAAGCGCGCACTCCCGGCGGAGTTCGCGTTGGGCGTCAAAGAAAAATCCTCCAAACATGCCGTTTTTCCGGTCGATGATTCGTCGGAGCGAGAGAGACCCTCGGGGAGCCGTCCGGTCGATGATTCACCGGAGCGAGCAGAGTCGGAAGGATTGCAGCAGAGCGACGAGACGGTACCAAACCTGCCGCGCCGCAGCGAGAGGCAGCGTAGAGCAGGGAAGCGTTTTGATGGATTGGCATGACGCGGTGCATGCTGGCTGCATCAACAAAACTTGTTGGCCTGAGGGTGAGTGTGCACCCTGGAGGGTCCCTAGCAGTGGCTGTTTCATACCACCAACTGTTTTTGAAGAGACTGAAACTGTGGAGGCAACTGGTTCCAAGGATGGCAAAATCTGGTCAGAGAGTGAGGCAATAGTTTTGGCCTCAATTGGATGGCAATTAACACTTGATCAAGGCTCACAAGCAGTGGCATTTTATAGCCACTGATCTAAGCTTTCCAGATCACCAAAGCATGCCAGATTCGGAGCTTCCTAGCAGATTCTATGGCTTTTAGAGTGCTCCTTGGTAGGCTGTCCTTTTCCCACCTAGGAAGGCATCCCTTCCCTCCTCTAGAAGCTTCTGCCCCTTCCTAGATTCCTCAGCTTGCTTCTAGTAGGAGGGAAGGTGTCCAGAAGACCAAGACACCTCTAGATGCCTTNTAGGACAAGTCACCCCTTCTAGAAGGTGTGCCACCTTCCTGGACCCTCACCTGGCCTTCTAGAATCTTAAAGAGGAACTCTAGAGATTGAGCTAGCTTCCTGGCATCTATTTTCCACCTCCCTTGAGGCAGGGCATAATTTCATCTTGTGGGACTTGAACCCGGGCCCCTGCCTCTAGAGGCGGACACCATTAACCACTAAGCCACTAAGGCTTGTCTTTTTGGTGTTTCTTTTTGGAGTCACTCCTGCCATGGTGAGGAGCATCATTCCAACAAAACTGACAACCGTGCAAGAGGCGCTTACGCGGCCCGAGGGGAAGCTGTATGATGCCGCCATCAAGTCATAGTTGGCTTCCATTTCTGAAAATGACACGTGGCAGCTGGTTGACAGGCCGAATGACGCCAAGGTCATCGGCTCCAAGTGGGTCTTCAAGACCAAGTTCACAAAGGAAGGTGTGGTTGACAAGTACAAGGTGCGGCTCGTGGCGAAGGGGTATGCACAACATAAGGGCTAGCACTACGATGAGACGTTCGCCCCCGTCGTGAAGTTTACAGGAATCCGAGCGATCCTTGTGTTGGCAGCCGCGAAGGACATGGAGCTCCACTAGATGGACGTAAAGACGGCCCTCCTAAATGGCATTTTCAACAAAGAAATCTACATGGAGGTGCCGGAGGGGGTGGAGGCGTCGGAGGGCAAGGTGAGCATTACGCGGAACCTGAGGGCGCGCACGCTTGAGCTAGGGTAGGCCAAATACGGGGCCGATGTGCTAAAGCGGTACGGTATGGAGGACTGCAAACCAGTGTACAGTCCTCTCTCCATGACCTGTAAACTGAGTGCAACAATGGTTCCGCAAGCAAAAGAAGAGCGGGAGGATATGGGAGGGGTGCCCTATCAATCGGCGGTGGGCAGCCTCATGTACGCCATGGTGGCAACTCGACCGGACCTGGCCTACGTGGTGGGCCAAGTGAACAGGCATGTGGCCCATCCAAGGCCACTACACTGGCAAGCGGTCAAGCGCATCCTCCACTTCATGCAGGCAATGCGGCATGCGCACCTCAGGTTCGATGGCAAGGGGCGGGCAGATCCCTTACACCTGGTCTGCTACACGGATGCAGACTATGCAGGTGATGTGGACAAGCGGAAGTCAACATTTGGCTACGTGTTCTTCCTCGCTCGTGCAGCGGTCTCGTGGTGGAGCAGGAAGCAGGACTACGTCACCACCTCCACAGTAGAAGCTGAGTAAATCGTGCTGGCCGAGGCGGTCAAGGAGGCGGTGTGGCTCCCCATGTTGCAGGGGGAGCTGGGCGTGCCGCAGCAAGAGCCTACGGTGGTGGAAAAGGACAACACCGGCTCCATCTTGGTGACCAACAACCTGACGCAGCACAAGAGGATGAAGCACATTGACGTGCGTTACCACTACGCACGGGACATGGTCCAGAAGGGGCAGGTGGTGCTGCAACACTGCAGCATGCACAACATGCTTTCTAGATGCTTGACCAAAGCGCAACCCGCAGACCGGCACGCGATGAGCATGGCCGGGCTCGGGATGACCAGCTATGATGGGCAGGAGGGTGCAGCAGAAGATGAGTGAGAGCAAGCTGGAGCAGCGGGCATGGCATGTGCAAGGGGGAGAATGTTGAAAGTTTACCCCTCCGCATGCTCAAGCGCGGCGCCGGGAGGCGCCAATGAGCCGCCATAAATAAGAAAACCCGCTCTGGTGGATCTAGCGGCTTGAGGATTGCTCGGATCCTAAAATGAATGTTTGCCCCTAAAATTGATGAGTTGCTTAATCCGGTGAAAGTTGTTTCACCAAAATCTAACAAGTATCAAGGGAGATATGGCCTTCCAAAGTTGGGGTGTGTGCAGCGACTCTGGGAGCCGGCTACGACTCGAAATCCGGTGGAAAATCGACCGGACCGAGTAACAAAAGTACCATCTAGAGATTTTGCTCTGGAAGGTCTGCCAAGGAGTCCGGTGGATAATCCACCGGATCCTGTACTGCATGTTGTTACCGAGGGACTTCGCCAAAATCATGGCTTGGCGTCCGAAACTTAGTAGTACGTTTTGTTACTTGGGAGACTTTGTCAAAATTCTGACTGTAGGTTCACGGACAGGTTTCAAACCTCGTCACACCCCATCACCAAACTCGACCCAAAAGTGGGGGAGGTGCATGGAAACAGTGCAGGGGACCCCTACATCACGTGCAATGGGATCTGCGCCTTGGGAAAGGCCCTTCGCACGTGAAGAAAAGCGCTACAGTGTGTGCGCACCATGGAACCGTTAAGCTATTTCTGTAGTGGGTGAGACCTGCGCTTCGACAAGCGTAACTTGGGCTACCCTTGGCCGAATCGCGCGCAATTTGGTGTGTTGGAAAGCTCATGATTAGCCCTATAAATGATGTCATTCTGTTTGTGTGCAAAAATGAACAAAAATGCCATTATTCCCTTTGCAAAAGTAACTGTCTCTAAGTGCCTGCTCACATAGCATGAGGTGATTCGAAAGCTCACGCTTAGTCTCAGATTCGCCCAAAACAGAAGATGTAAACCACTAGAGACAATCAGAAAAAATTGGGACCGCATCACGCGGATTCATCCTGACACTTCATGTTCTGTGAGGTGTGTTATCCCCATTTGTGCCTTTTGGCACAACGAGGATGACGGGGCCTGGTGGGCTGGCCGCCTGTCCCTAGTATGCAAGCTCTAAGAAGGGCTCATTGTGCTTCCTCCTTTGATTCTTTATTCATGCATTCCAGACTTTGCCAGATCATGGCGCTGTTATTCTCCCTTACCACCGGAGCTCATGTGAAATCTAGCATGGTCCTGCATGCCCTAGACTTCTTTTAGCAGTATTGAAACATCGAGATGTTTTGCAACACATCCATGGACTGTTCTCAAAAGCGGTCACAAGTGTTAGAACTTTCTGTACCGGAACATCAGAGGTCAAGGCAGGTGGCCCAAATGCCCTCAGCCTATCGTCGTAAACATCTTGCATGGTGGGCCATGATTGTAACTATAGGCATGCCTACTCCTGAACTTCTGGGACTCTTGTGCATAAGGGACAGAATATTTTCCCCCTTTTAATGGTGACGTCCCGGTGTGTTAGTAGACATAGGATGGTGAAAAGGTAGTAGCTGCCGATCAGGTGATTGATGTCTTGAAAGAATCGTAAGGTTCTCAGTTGTTGTTGGTGGCGTCGTAGCTATGCCACTTGACGAGATACTTGGTCATTTTTCTACAGCATTAATGTCAAGGATGTCTTCAAATATGTACTCCATATCATTTTCCACTTGTATAGGAGGTGGTAGTGGGACGTCTCTGCCCGGTAAGTTTGTGCTGGGATCTCGTTAGTGCTTGAGCTTGCTGATGTGGAAGACAAGATGGATCGCCATGCTATCGAGCAAGTAAAGTCGAGCAATGACACAGGTTTGTATTTTCTCAATCTCAAACGGTCCCAACCAGTGGGGTTTGAGCTTCGCCAAGTCCTGTCCTCGGAGTTTGATGTTCATTGAGTTGAGGAGGACGTGGTAGCCAGCGCTGAAAACGTCATCTTTTTCTACAATGTCGGTCGGCAACTCGCTTCTTAGTTGCTTGTGTCTTTGCGAGGGTCTATCGTGTTTCATCCAAAAACCTTGAGAAGCTCCTGTAGTTGATACTGATGGCAGGAGTTTTTCTCTGACTTTGCAATGCAATCAATGTGGCGGGACGTTTGTTGTAGACCACTGCGAATGGAATTTTACCCATTGCATTGGAAGTGGTGGAGTTATATGTGACTTTGTCGGCCGACAGTTTGGCTGCCCAATCGGTGCCGTGCGACTTGCAGAAAACATCGAAAACCCTTACGAGCATCTGATTGGTCCGCTCCGTTTGCCCGTCAGTTTGAGGGTGGAACGGTGTTGATAACTGGATGTGGCTGTCATAATGCATCATCAACTGGCGCTAGAAACCGCTAATGCAGTGGCTGCCACTGTTGCTGATGATGGTATGTGGCATGCCTTGTAGGCGTTCGATCGTGTTCAGAACCAGCCATGTTGTTCCTTCTGCGATGACAGTGGTCATTGTTGGGATGAAGTGCAACATCTAAGAAAATCTTTCCACCACGACAAGGATGGAGTCGTAACCTTTGGAAGTGGTGGACAATCCTGCCACCAAATCGATGTTGTTGCTCACTGCTGCCATGAATGTCTCAGGGACCTTTGTGAGTCTGAATAGCATAATCGTGAACTAAAGGTGCCTGTATCTGGTACATAGTATTGTCTTCTCAAAGTCCTTGCCAGATACGTTGATGTGATGATAGACGTTGCATAGGTCGGTTTTGCTCTAAACTTGAGCCAGTGGAGTTGGTCAAGTTTTTCATGTGCTCATAGAAGAGGGTAGCATTTGTTAATGGTTCTTTTGTTCAATGGCTTGAAAAGGCAAAGGTGTTGCGTAGGGTGGCATAGAAGGTTTGGTGAACCCCTAACCAAGAATCTCCTCTAGCTGCTTCTTCAGTTAGGTCAGCTTGTGATTGCTCATACAATAAGTGTCAAAGCTAATGATTTTGCCTCAGTATCTGCAAATTGTTTTGCTTCCCTAGTCTCCACGTGGACAATCCACACTTGATCCCTTTGTTGCATTTGTTTTTCAGCCACGTTCAAAGATATCAGCTGGCATTTTGTGGCTGTCATAAATTCATCTGCTTCTTCCACCTTTATAGCTTTCCATAACCATCGTTACATTGTGGGACACTTGAAGAGAAGCAGATGACGATTTCAACCATTAATGCTGACAAAGACTGAATCAGTGCTCCAGTCCACCTTTGGAGTGTGCCGGTATGGGAAAACTTACATGATGATGATTTTGTAGTCACTCATTGTGCAAGTTCTCCAGACCGTTACATTGCACACATCTCCGATTTGATGTTGGAGAGGTTTCGAAAGTTGACGGATTTGTACTCATCTGTTGACAGAATTTCCTTGAAATAGTCCCGGTCTGGTTTGCAAATCTAGCTTTTGAACCATGTCATTTCTCACAAAGCTGTGAGAAGCTCCTCCATTTAGTAGTGCCAAAATCGTTTTGAGACCCCTACAACCCCTTGGTTTTACTCGTAACAATATTTCCGGGTAGTCGACCTTGTACCCCTCCTTGAACTTTGCAATCCCAAGAATCCTCCTTTCCAGTGATGTGAGACACTCATATGGACGATCGGTCAGAGTAAAAATTTCCAACCAGACAAGAGCCTTGCAGTTCACTCCTGTTTTCATTTCCTAACTCCTCATTTCTTTCTCTGCGGCCTACCCCCTTTTTTGGTTTGCTTTTGTCATTTCCAACAGTCGCATAAGATATGACACTGCTTCCCGCATGTCTAGGAGACCAGTTGATCGTGTTCATCAACGGGGTCAATCTCCATCGGAGAGAAGATTTTTGTCAACTCATGCTTTCCTCCTCCATAGTAAGAATCATGGCTTTGGGGTTTCCAGTCGTTGCATTCTTGCATCCAAGCATTGTACTCAGCGTTGTGGATGTGATTGGCTACTGCAAGCATTCAAGGAAGGTCTTCTTGACACCAAAAACTGTGATTCTTTACTCTATTTCTTCCTTGAGGCCGTTGCTGTAGTAGAAACACAGTTCGTTGAGGTCAAGGTTGCTACTGATGATAGTTTTGAAAGAATAAACACAAAGATTATCACCAAATCTGCATGGTAGATGCCAACATCAACAAGATGGCATTCCAAACAAGCTACGGACATTTCAAGTTTACAGTCATGCCGCTTGGACTTGCGAATGCCCTGGCAACATTCATGGTGGCAATGAATAATATATTTTGTCCATACCTTGATGATTTTGTTGTGTTGTGCCTCAACGACATTCTAGTGGAAAGCCGCATCCAAAAGGAGCACGATGGACATCTCCAAAAAATGAAAATTTTACAAAGAAAAAAGATTTTTGGAAAACTCTCAGGGTGCGACTTTGGTTGCCGTTTGATCACGTTTGTGGGTAACGTCATCAATGGAGGACGGATCACCATAGATCCAAAAAAAATGGCAGTAGTCAATGATTGGCCGATGCCCACTAACGTCCGAGATATTCAAGTTCTCCTTAGCTTCTACAATTACTACCGGTGCTTAGTACAGGATTACGCTCGCGTGTTAGAGCCTCTATCCGATCTCATTCGGAAAGAAAAAATGGTGATGGGGAGACAGCAAACAAGAAGCGTTTACCGCCATATAGCACGTTTAGACCTCACCGTCAACCCTGCGATTGGTCGATCCAACGGTCGACTACATCATGGCTACGGACGCCTTGGATCAAGCCATCAACGTAGTCCACCTACAATATCATGACAACGGCAAACAACCGGTTGCATACATGTTACAAACTGCTTGGAAAGGAACTCATCTACACCGTACACGAGAGCGTGATGCTGGCAGTCGAACATGCATACAAGACATGTCGGTAACATCTTGAATGTTGTCGATGCATCATACGCACCGACCATCACGAGTCAAAGTATTTGAAAATGCACGTGAACCTCAGTCAACTTCAAACCCGATGGATGGAGTTCCTTGAATTCGGGTTCGACTACGATGTCGAGTATCGACCGGGCAAAACCAATCCAGCAAGCTCGGTCAGCTGCCAACCAGATTTGATGGCTGAGACAGCAATACTATAGCTGCAGCAAGATCCGTATATCGAGTTATTGTTCACACAAGGCTACGACCAGCATTGAGGATATGACAAGGCAAATTTCTGGTACAATGCATCCTTTTGGTGGAAAAGATTCACTCGCTAGGTGGTGGTTCCCCCAAACAATGAACTCCGTCGCATGCTACTCGAGGAGTGCCACAACACCGGTCCATGTGGACATTTTGGAGAAGACAAGACGTTGAAGAAGCTGGAGAAACACTATTGGTAGAACAAGATGCAATCTGACATAGCCAGCTTCTGCAAATCCTATGACAAGTGTCTACAACAAAAATCCTGTTGCACAAGGTCACCCAAACTTCTGCAGCTGCTTCAAATTCTGACAAAACCATGGACAGACATCTCCATTGACTTCGTGTGAATCAAGGGACGCCCGGCGTGACGGTCACGCACCAAGCCCTTGGGATAAACCTCTCAAACCACCACCCCTTGGTGTGTGGGCCAACCCTTGAGATATCGTCCGACCTTCTCCTAGAAGCAAGACCGCTACTAGTGACCTAGGTTCCCGCTATACGATTCTCCCGACGACGTTTGCACCAAGGTGCGCTGCGGAAGACTTGTAGGATGGAATGGACGTGTGCGAGGAAATACTTAGAACACCAGGAGATTTGGGTAAGAAAATAATCTTTACACTTGATAGATCAGTACAAGGCAATGCACAAAGTCTCTGGGTAAGATTGGCATACCTAGAACAACCCCCAGGCTTCCTTATGTACCACCCCCAATGAGTCAGCCGAAAGGTCCTCGGTGCTATGAAGCCCTATACCAAGGAATATTAATAAAAATAACACATGCATCATGTAGCACGTCCCACGAGCTCTCCAGCATACCAAAAAATGCCTCAATTCATGAAGAAACGGCTAAGTTATGGCTGTTTGAGTGCTCAATGCGTGACACCCGTTGGCAGCACCGCTAGCCTAGGTCATGGCCGTCCGAAGCGCCCTTGCTTGCGAATGCAGCTCCAGCCGCCAACCCGAAGCGCCCATGGACCCCAATGAACCTTGTCTCATTGGATAAACTTCCATCCAGGGGCGCTTTGGCTGTAGTGGGCGAGAATGTCGCTCCGCCGTGCTCGGGGTCGAACCGGTACGTCTCCTTTTTTCTGGATGTGCGCCTCCCACCTTTGCACGGTCGTATCTTACTCTTCCCTGAACCAAATGACCCAGTTCTTGGGTTGATTTCACACAGTTTTTCACGTAGAATACAATGCAATCATCAAAGCATGCATATGAAATCGTCATGATGATGTAATCACCGCCTCGACCGGCGGCTCCCATAACATCACCCCCCCCTCTAGGAGCGCACCGCCCCGGTGCGCTCCTGGTACGCTCGGAGCACCCTGTTGACAGCACCGCCTCTGTGAAAATCAGCTTAAGGGATCCAGCAGTTGTGTTCAGGACCATAGTTGAGCCATTCCACCAGGTACTACCACCCATTACCACGCCGACAGAGAGAATCTTCTCCACCACGTAGAGAAGCGTGGAACACGAGATGAATCCCATAATAGTCTAAAAGCTCCAACTCGTAGCTCACCGCGGACCGCTTCTCCTTGACCGGAAAGGGGCTCATTCACCAAGGCTTGAGCTTGTAGCTGCCCAACCCCGCCAGCTGCAGGTTTTGCGACCTCAACAACACTTTTTGTCCTGCTGAGAACTCCTTGGTTGTCCGGTGCTTGTCCACTTTCCGCTTCATCTACTGCTCCGCCTCGTGAAGTGCATCTCGTACGGCGCGCCACACCTCTTTGAAGTCACTTGTAAACTGCTGCACTACGGGTAGGTCCAAACCCGTTGCCATGTCTAAGGGACATGCAGGCTACACCCCATACACTACCTCAAAGGGATACAGCCCCGTAGAGGCATGCATTGCTGAGTTGTACGCAAACACAGCCATTGGGAGCTTCCATTCCCACCCCTCACCATCCGGCTCCAAGATCCTCTGCAGCAGTTGTTCCATGGTCTGATTGGTGCGCAAAGTTTGGCCATCCATTTGGGGATGGTATGCTGATGACAGAGCCACACGGGTTCCCATCTTCTTGAAGAGATCCTCCTAGAACCGGGAGGTGAAGCACGAGTCGCGATCCGAGACCATGCACTTCGACACCCCATGATGTTTGATGACGTGTTGTTAGAGGAGTTGAGTCGACTCTGCTGCCGTGACCTTCTCTGTACATGGAATAAAGTGTGACATCTTGCTAAACCGGTCCACCACCACCAGCACCATGGTGTTGTCCGTTGTGCCACGTGGAAGACCACCAACATAGTCCAGTGAGATGTCCGTCCACGGGCGCTCCGGCGCCGGTAGCGGCTGTAGCCCTCCTGGCGCTCATGCACTCAGTGACTTGATCCGTTGGCACGTGTCATAGCTGCTCACGTACTCCTTGCAATCTGCTCCAATCGTTGCCCACCAACATTGGTGTGCAAGCATCTTGAAGGTCTTGTCATGGCCAAAATGACCATTGTAGTGCGAGTCATGCACCTCCTCCACAAACTCCTATCGCAATGATGCACTCTGCGGCACCACAATCTGGTTCCCCTTCTCACGCCAGCAATATTAGCCATCCCACTTGCACCCCTTCACCGTACTCCCGGAAAATTCCTCGTCCTCTGCATACACGTGTGCAAACAGGCCGTAGATGATTGGGGATCTTGCCAGCACCTTGATTGCATGCATGTCCAGGTCCGGGCAACGCAAAAGTGCATCCGCTGGGTTGATCCTCCCTGGTTTGTACCGGATCTCGTAGTCGAAGCCGCCCTCTAGCAGCTCCATCGACCGTGCTTGACGACGACTCAGGTTTGGCTGGGACTTGAGGTACTTGAGCGTGTAGTGGTCAGTGTGCACCACACATCGCCGCGCCTCAAGGTAGCACCTCCACTGCTTGAAGGCATGGACCACCACGAGCATCTCCTTCTCGTGGATCGATTAGTTAAGCTCAGCCTCTTTCAGCTTCTTGGAGTAGTATGCAATGGGTTGCAACCCCTTCCCTTGGTCCTGCATCAGCACCCTGCCGATCGCATTGTCGCTTGCGTCCGTCACCAACACGTATTCCTTGCTCGTGTCCGGATGCACCAATACCGGGACTTGATACATGGCAGCCTTAATTGCACCAAAGGCTTGCCCCTCCTTTGTACCCCACTCCTATTGGCACCCCTTTTTGAGTAAGTCTCTCAAGGGTGCTCCCATTGCCATGCGTCCCCGGATAAACCTCCAGTAGTAGTTCGTAAATCCCAAAAACACCTAGATGTCTTACACGCACGCCGGCTTTGGCCACTCCTTCAATGTTTCCATCTTCTTTGGATCCATACGGATCCCCCTCCCCCTGACAATGTACCCAAGGAACTCCACCTCCTGCTTGGCAAATTCCTACTTGCTGAGTTTGGAAAACAGCCGCTCATTTCTCAGCACTTCAATCACCGTCTGTAGGTGCTCTTGGTGCTCCTCTATTGTCCGTCAGTAGACGAGGATTTCATCGAGGAAGACGACCACAAATTGGTCCAAGTAGGGGTGGAACACCCGGTTCATCAGTGCCATGAACTTGTAGGAGCATTCGTTAACCCAAAAAGCATCATGAGATACTCAAAATGTCCACAGCGCGTCCGAAAGACGGCCTTTTCTACATCCTCCTCTGTAATGCGGATTTTGTGGTACCCTGACTTGAGGTTCAGTTTCTTGAAGACGCGTGCGCCTTGTCATTTTTCAAAGAACTCCTCGGCCCGTGGTAGCGGGTAGCGGTTCTTCACTGTGATTTTGATGAGCGTCCGGTAGTCCACGCACATCCGCAACTCTCCTGACTTCTTCTTGGCAAATAGCACAGGCGCCGCATATGGAGACACCGACGGTCGAATGAAGCCCTGGTCCACCAACTCCCCCAACTGCTTCTTGAGCTCCGCAAGCTCCGTGTCGCTCATGCAGCTGTACGACCGCACCGTTGGTGACAAACCTGGCACCACCTCGATCTTGTGGTCGATGTCTCGGAGCAGTGGCAGCCCCTTTGGCAACTCCTCCATGAAAACGTCCCCCAACTCCTTGAGTACCTCCCGAACACCAGCAAGCAACTCTGGAGCTCCCACGCCTTCTACCTGCTACCCCTCCACTGCTTCAACCACTACAAACTGTTGCTATGCTGCTTTTTGTGAGCGTACCCAAGCCAAGTAAACCTGGTCACCCTTGCACTCACACCGTTTCAACTACACAAGTTGATGACGCGCAGCTGCTTCCCCGCTTCCGCCACGTGTGACTCCTTCCCCTCAATCCGCCACAATGGCAAAATGAGGTTTTTCCAGCTCGCCTTCACAACCACCCGGTTGCACCTCCAATCCACATCCAGATTCAAGGTGTACAACCAATCCCGGCCGATCAAGCAATCGTAGTCATCCATAGGGCAAGTGTAGAACTCCATGTCACACACCAACTCACGCATATGGACCTTGTGCTTGACGAGAGGCCTGCCGCACTCAACCACTCCAGACACCTACCGCACCTTGGCCGACGTCCCCGGTTGCCGTGTGAGCTCCAACCTTGTCGACAAGCTGTCGTTGAAGAAGTTATGGCTCGCAAAGCCGTCTAGTAGCCCGTGTAGCTTCGTCCGACCCTTGAACCTCCCCTACAGAATATCAAGAACCAACTCCAGGATGATCCTTGGAAACTTCTGGGTCTCACCTTCATTCCGTAATAACACTTGAGGCAGCTCCTTAATCGGCAAAAGCCTTTCAAAGCTGGTGTTGTCCTTTGCGGACAAAAGACTTGTAGCAATAGGCCGTCCCCTCCTCACTACTGCTGCCCATTTCCTTGCTATGCCTCGTGCTTGGGGCAATCCTGCTTGCGATGACCCTCCTCGCCACAAGCCCAGCACTTAACTCTTGGTCCTTGCTTTCCGCCCGTGCCCCGCTGCCCGGCTTGGATTGCATCCACCTTCATGGGTACAGCCTAACCCGGCTGCTCCACCCGTCATTGTGTTGCATAGCTGGTCCGACGCACATTGTAGCTTACCGCGGCGATGCGCTCCACCGTCGAAACCAACTCAACGAAGGTCCGCAACCCAAGAACCATGAGTTCACGTTGGACGTGCGGCTTCAGGCCGTCATGGTAGCGGTCATAAGCCTCCACGCCCGAGTGGTCGTCAATCTGCGCTCCCAAAGCCATGAATCGTGTAGTGTAGTCCTGGACCGGTCCGCCTTGCTTGACGTGCTTGATCTTGTCACGTGCAACCCGGGTACCGTTGAGGAGGTGCTCCTTGCCTGGAGCATTGTCTCAAATGGCTCCCACGTCTCTGGCTTCTCTGTCAACATCCGCGCACCGAGTTGCACTTCCCGCCCCAGCGGTAGACTCAACAATGGCTGAAGCCGCACCCCGGCCCCCAGCCCGTCCGGCAAACCTGCGGCGTTCCACGTGCACAATGCCGACCACCACTGCAGCCCCATTCCTCAGAGTAGCGAAGGTGCATACTCCAGTCTTGTGGCATCTTCTCCCATGGGAACGCCCAACACTGTAAAGTACGAGTTCACCGTGAAGAGCCACTCCCTCGCACTGCCCTTACTGGTATAGAACTCCGGCTCCTTCAGCTTGGGCTGCCAAAAGGCAGGTGCGGATGCCAAAACAACACCCCCCAACATACTGCTCCCTTGGTCGACGTACCCTGCCTCAACCTCCGCCCGCAGCTGCTGGTTCTCTTGGCGTACCTCGGCGAGAGCACGCCAGATCTCCTCCATGAGGTAGGCCTGGTCATATGCCGTAGCTGCCATACTTCCGGTTGTGACAAAACAATTTTGGCCAAACGTAGTTGTGGCAGATCTGCTGCCTCCCTTGGGTCTATGCAAAGCCAAGCAAAACATCCACGAGCTCCGATACCAAATGTGAACCAAGGGGCGCCCCTCAGTTCACACTTCATCACATGATTTTTAATAACATCCTAGGAATATGACGCAATCCTCGTGGTCGTGGACAGGTTTTTCCAAAATGTCTCAATTTATTCTGAGAACTACCGCTGTCATCACCGAAGGAATAGCGCGGCTGTTTATAGGTAGCATGATGCGACTACACGACGTATCAAGAACAATCACAAGAAACAGGGAAGGTTGATTCACCAGCCATGTTTTGCGCAAACTGATGACTCGCTACGACAGCCGGATGCAGATTTCAATGGCATTCCACCCTCAAACCGACGGCCAAACCAAGCAAACCAACCAAATTCTCAAAAAACTTCCCTGAACACTATGCAAACCCCACATGACGGATTGGGCACAAAAACTCCCAACCACCACAATCACATACGACTTAGCGATGTTCACCGCAAGAGGTAAAACTCCATTCAAATTAGTTCATAGAAAACTCCTCACCACACAAGCCGGAATACGCAGTCAAAGCAAAATTTCAGCGGTTGATGTTTAACGTCGTGGCTTCTCCACCATTTGCGAATGAACAAGACAGAAAATCACGAAGACGCAAGAGATGATGAAACGAGAAGCTGACCGATATCACATCGACGATATGTTGACCGCTGGTGACAAGGTTCTCCTCAGCTCAACAAACATCACACTCTGTGGAGCTGACTGTTCTAAGATAAAATCCCGGTGGTTGGGACCCTTTGAGATCGCGCGCATGCAATCCCGTGTGGTCACGCAACTCAAACTCCCCAACAATAAGCAAGTTCATTCGGCGTTCCATGTTAGCAGACTCAAGCACTACCAAGACCCCAGAGAGAACTTCTCGGGCAAGAAAATCCCTCCCCTACCACCTGTGTAGGTGGACGAAGACACAAAGTACATCATAGAGGATACATTTGGCCACCAACGAAGTAAAGAATGACATAATATCTTGTCAAGTTGCACGGCTACGACACCACGCATAATAGCTCAGATCTTTATGACAACCTCCGACATGTCGATCATCTGATCGACGGATGTTACCGTCATCACTGGGCCACATGTGCATGCGTACCACGGACGACACGGCTAAAAGGGGGGAGTGTTACATACCAGACGTACGGGAGCTCCTAATGTTTTTGGGTGGGCATTTCTGTCATTACACAAACAGCCCACCGTGCGACAAGACCCCAATTTTCACTCCGACGGTTGAGGGAAAAATGACCAAGTATCCTTGTCCTCCAGCGAACCTTCTCGCACTTTTTGACAACCTTGACCACTTTCAGTATTTGACGTCAGAATCATCGCAACCTTTCTTTTGACTTCTCGACGCATCGAGATACATCCAGATTTATGAAGATGCATCTCGCATCTTCTTTGTCGATCATTGAAGCCCCCAGATTCCTTGGCGAAGCTTCCTGATCCAACCACTCATGACACCACTCCACACGCGTTGCTTAACAATCAACCCAACGACCTTGACTATGCCTCATTTGTAACTCATCAGTTGTGTATATGTGCTCCTTCGTTTCGACACTTTGACTGGTTTCATGGCATTCTTTGTGTAACGTGTGGCGGAGTTCTTTGCTAGGGATAACGACACTTGGCGAGTAAATCTTCCTCGCCAATATGGTACATCATAGCTGAATTCGGTTTTGTTGCATCCGTTGTGCTGGTCATTGCCCCGTGTGAACAGCTGCTCAAGATACGGATCTTGTTGTAGTTGTAGCGTGGCTGCCATGGCTATTAGATCGGGTTGGCGGTTGAGTGCGTCTGCTTGGTTGATTTAGCCTGGTCGGTACTCGATTTCGTAGTCGAACCCGGATCTAAGGAATTCCATCCATCGGGTTTGACGTCGACTCAGGTCCAGCTGCATTTTCAAACATTTTAGAGCATGGTGGTCCATGCGTATGATGCATTGATGGCTTTCAAGGTAGCATCGCCACATCTTAAATGCATGTACAATGGTCAATATCTCTTTCTCGTGTTCGACGTAATTGAGTTCCGGACCTCACAGTTTTTATGACATGTACGCAACTCGTTGCTCGTCGTTGCCGTGGTCTTGTAGGATGACTGCACCAACAGCTCGATCTGAAGCGTTTGTAGCCATGACGTAGTCGACTGTTGGATCGGCTAATCGTAGGCCTGGCATCGAGGCCAGAACGTTGCACAAAGAGGTGAATGATTCTTGTTTGCTATCTTCCCACCACCATACTCTTTTCGAGTGATATTGGAGAGAGGCACTAACACTCGAGCGTAATCGCGTACGAAGCGTCGGCGCGCGTGTTGTTGTGGTCTGATGACAGCGGTTGTAACCATAGAGCAGATGATCAACGTCTCAAAGGTTGTCATAGGGCTCTCAGTTGCTATGTGCGGCATCGTAGCCGTGCTATCAAACAACATATTCTGTCGCTTTGCCACATCGTCGGTGATCAAGGATGTCCTCCATGACGTACTCTATGCCTTCGTTCACTTGTATGAGTGGAGGGGGAGGGACATCCCTGCCAGGGAAGTTCTCTCCTAGCGCTCGGTAGTGCTTGAGTCTGCCAATATGGAACACCGGATGAACTTTCATAGTGTCAAGGAGTGTGATTCAAGCAACCACAGGGGTGTGCATGCACTCAATTTGAAACGGTCCCAACCATCGGGGTTTGAGCTTCGAACAGTCGACTCCTCGAAGCGTAATGTTGGTTGAACTAAGAAGTAATTTGTTGCCACTGACAACGACATCGTCGTTGCGATGTTAGTCTGCTGCGCGTTTCATCACTGCTTATGCTTTCCCGAGTGTCTGTCGTGTTCCCTCCCAAATGGTGGCAAAATCGCGGCGTTGGATGTCAACCACAGGAATGTTGCTTTGGCTGTGTATTCCAGCAGATGTAGCAGGATTTTTACCAAGTACCACTTCGAACGGAGTTTTACCCTTTGCGGTGGAAGTTGTCGAGTCACATGCGATTTGGGCAGTTGGGCTTTCTTGTGCACAATCTGTCTCATGAGGTTCGCAAAGTTTTCGGAGTAGTTGCTCAAGCGTGTGATTGGCCCGCTCGGTTTGGCGGTTGGTTTGAGGGTGAAACGCCATTGAAGTCTGAATTCGACTGTCGTAGTGGTTCATGAGTTTGCACCAAAAACGGTCGGTGAATTAACCGTCTCTGTTGCTCGTGATGGTTCTTGGCACGCTATGCAGCCGCACGATGTTGTTTGGAAACAGTCACGCTGTCCCATCAGTAGTGACGGTGGTTGTTGTTGGAATAAAGTTGGACATTCTGGAAAACCTATCGACTACCACGATGATTGCGTCATATCCCTCGGGTGTGACTGGTAGTCCTGTGACGAAGTCCATTGAGATGTCTATCCAAATTCACTGACTCCACACACGTCGCTCGACGAACAACCCAACGACCTGGACTATATCTGATTCGTATCCTGACATTTGTATACATATAGGGGGTAAATACTCCGGAGTCCATCATTTTGGTCGATTGATCCGCGGAGTCCATAGTCGAAAATGACGTGCACACGGTGTCCAGAGTCAAAAACGGAAAGCATGCGCTGTCCATAGTCGAAAACGACAAGACATCGGTGCCCATGTTTTTCATCGTGCGAGCAAAAACGGCAAAAAAAAGACAACTGTACCCACTCCCTCGAAGTCCGACTTTGCCGACTTCAAGGGCGAAGTTGGCGACGCTGACACTGGCATCGCCGATGTCAGCTGTAACCCTGTCGCGACTTTTGGAGGTCGCAATGCAAACTCCAAAACTTGCAACAGGGTGCCCCGCATCTCGCAACCCCCCCCCCCATATCCGACAAACCCCCTTGTTACACTAGGGGGTTCAGGTTTTTATTTCTTACTTGCCCGGGCATGTGCCGGGTCCCGCGGTAGCGGGGCCTGGCAGATTCCCTTGCTTCTATCACACTTGCGCCGCATCTCGCAAACCTCCCCCAAAAAACGACAAACCCCTAGTTACACTGGGGGATTTGGGTTTTTTTTTTACTTGCCCGGGCATCTGCCGGGCCCCGCGGTAGCGGGGCCCGGCATATTCCCTTTCTTTTATCAAGAGTACGCTGCATCTCGCAAACCCCCTCCGAATAACATGCAACCCCCCTAGTTTTCAACTGGCGGTTTGGGTATTATTTTTTTTCTTGCCCAGGCATCTGCCGGGCTCCTCTACCGCGGGGCCCGGCACATGCTCAGCGTGCGCCACATCCTGCAACCCCCCCCCCCAGACCTACGACAAACCCCCTAGTTTATATGGGGGGGTTGGCAGGGTCATCGCGAGCTCGCAGGGAGGTTTCGCCGCGAAACTCGTCCTACGAGCTCGCGATGACCGGCAAAGCTCGAAGTCAAAAAATATGTCAAATGTGATGTATACATGAAACATACATCAACTGTGCTCGTTTTTGCTCACGCGACAAAAAACATGGGCACCGCTGTCATGTCGTTTCCGACTATGGAGAGCGCGGTTCTTCTGTTTTTTACTCTCGACACCGCGTGCAGTTCGTTTTTTACTATGGGCACCTCGAATCTATGGACCAAAACGATGGACATATAACAACTCCGTCCATATATACACATATATATACATATATATATATATATATATATATATATGTTCGATCATTTCGACACTTGTCATCAAAGGACACTTACCGGCTTATAAATTGATCAAGTGTCCCAAATTCAAAATCGTGTCTTGCATCGAAAATTCTAACGTTTTNAAAAACATGGGCACCGCTGTCATGTCGTTTCCGACTATGGAGAGCGCGGTTCTTCTGTTTTTTACTCTCGACACCGCGTGCAGTTCGTTTTTTACTATGGGCACCTCGAATCTATGGACCAAAACGATGGACATATAACAACTCCGTCCATATATACACATATATATACATATATATATATATGTTCGATCATTTCGACACTTGTCATCAAAGGACACTTACCGGCTTATAAATTGATCAAGTGTCCCAAATTCAAAATCGTGTCTTGCATCGAAAATTCTAACGTTTTACCGTCTACACTCCGTTCAGCTTAACATTCATCATCTGCGCTCCGTTCAGCGTAACACTACGCATTGTTCGGCATAATAGTATCAGGGCGCACACAATGGGCTATGAATGCAACTCTCGGTTGAAAACAGGGTACCTGTGGCATTTCCTATCGGCTTCTTTTGCCTCGTGGAATCCTCACGCGGCGCGGATTTGCTACCGGAGCCGTGTGACCAGGAGGAAAATGCAATTTTAGCAATGTTTTGAAAAATGCACGCAGAAATGTCACTCTTTTGTAAGGAGTACGCAAAAAGGTCACTTTTTGAGAGGAGCACGCAAAAAAGTCACTTTTTTGGAGGGGCATGCGTAAAGGTCACTCTTTTGGAGGGGCACACAGAAATGTCACTTTTTGATGGGGGCATGCAAAAAGGTGAAACGCAGAAACGTCACTTTTTGGAAGGGCGTACAAAAATGTCACTTTCTTCGTGCTTGCGCCACGTCAGCGCACATCTCATCGAAACCATGTAACAAAAAGGTCGTCCATTTCTTTGTTCTCTCTCTTTGTAAGAAACAGGATGCGACAATGTGCCGCGAACTTTACATCTTGCACATAGTGTTTCTGGGTAGACAAATGAGGACCTTGAGTAGGAGCTCCCATCACTTCTCGCCACCTTCACCTTGTCGTTGCCAACCTTCGCTTGTCGAATTTCATGGCATGGGAAATGCGAAAATGACAATCTCTAAAAAGATGGTCAAAAAGTTCACTTTTTGTCCAGATGTACAAAAATGTCACTTTTTTGTTTACACACAATTATGTCATTTTTTCGTAATTTTTTCATGATAGTACGTTTGGCAAGCTAAGTCTAAAAAGACATTTTTTATCAGTTTTGTGGATTATACAGCCCATCATGCATGTGTTAGTATATCGTTGTGTGAGGTCCTAAACTGTTTTGAAAATGCATGGGTGTCCTAAGCTCAGGGAGCTCAATGATGGTGACATTCATGAAATGATGTCGTATACGAGCATGTGTCAAGAAAAAGCATGTCATACATTTCTTTTGTTCAAACCATTGAGCAAACATTGTGCCCTGTAATTGTCGACTGAGACACTATTATACAATGAACTATTAAAAGAATTGTGTACTCTCCATGGGTGTGCAAACATGCATATCTGTGCGCATGGCATTTTCATGACCTTATCATTACGATAGAAATGACAGAGTGCATAGCAAGCAAATAACAAAGCAGCACCCCTGATCGCATTTTGGGTCACACTAGTCAACCAGCTAGTGGTTATGCCCACACGCATGTCAATTGTATAGGTCAATTGTATGGCATGTTCAGCATAACAATGTCACCATAGTAGTCTTAACCATTATTGCAATTACCGTTGCTCCATGCGTCGTGAACGCATGATAGTTATGCGTCTCTGTCGTGCCTCTCCCTGTTGCGCACAAAGTGCACCATCCTCAAAACTACTTCTTCTCCCATTCTCTCCAACTCCTCCCCTTAATCCCACACTTACATTGCTCTGTCTTCGCCCACGTCGTCGCTGTTGCGCCATCACTCTCGCGACCCTTCAAAAGTGGACCTCAGCATGCAACGGTTGCGCCCGTCGTCCATTGCCACGAGCGAGTCCTCCATCATTGTTCGCCGGTTGTGACTGAACCGGTGCTGGCGGTACACCTACCAAAGCACCATTCGATGCTTGCTGCACATTCACCGCATCGCGTTCGCTGGTTGGCTCCTCGGCAGCACGCTGCACCTCCACATCATCTTCATGCTCTCCACCTCCTTGTCCGTCCATTGTTTCTTGCTGTGGGCGGACTTGTTCGCTCCTCGTCTACCCCTCTTGGGCTTTCTGTATAGTTTTTTGGACCCACAAAGCACATATCATCACAAGGAAAGCACCGACGTGGGAGGGGGGAGGGATAAAGTGAACGCCTACTCAACATGGTAACATTCACGTCAGTGAAGTCAACACAAACATGACATGGTAAGGGAATGATGTACAAAACAGGTAGCACACATGGTTGTGATGCTTTTGGCAAGAGAATGAAATGAATATCGCGGTATATGACAGTGTAGCATGAAGTATTGTCAGGACCATCACAGGCATAGCAAAATGCTACACCGCAGAAAAGAACAAATTGGGAAACATGATCGGATGAATCACGATCGGCGCATACCTTTGCGCGGTCTTGAAGCATGGTCTCGAGGCGCTTGCGCTCTGCAAGACGTGCTTCATTTTTCGTGGACGTTTCGGTTGCTGATGTGGGGGTTTCTGCAGCTGATGTGGGCGTTGCTCTTGTTGTGCGGGCTGCTTTGCGACGTCGACCTCGGTGTTGTGTTTGTTCGTCTGCCACTGTGGCTCTCCATGCTGGACGGCTCCCATGTGGTTGACGCGAGGGACAGTCGCGCTCCACATGTCCTTGTTTGTTACACGTCAAGCACCTTCTCTTCCTGCTCTAACTTGCCTTGTTTGCTTCCTTTCGTGTTGAGGCTGGTCTCTCATGCTCCTTCTCCTTCCGTAACAATGCGACAAAACCGTCTTGGGGC
Organism: Penium margaritaceum; assembly: GCA_023375785.1. Lineage (NCBI taxonomy): Eukaryota > Viridiplantae > Streptophyta > Zygnematophyceae > Desmidiales > Peniaceae > Penium > Penium margaritaceum. Next base: position 101,786 of record SZWC01005776.1, on the reverse strand, counting down.
TCGAGCAATTCATACAGTACTGGTGGGAGTTCACCAGAGTACATCTTCTTCCAAGACAATGCAAGATTTGCTGTATGGCATACATCCGTCACTTTCTTCCCATTCACGGGCAATACGAACGTCACCGCATGAACACAAGGAAAGAGGTGCTCCTGATATATGCCACATGTGCATGTCATGTCCTCAAGGTCCACAATACGCGGTTTTGAACCATGATTCTTCCCAGTGACCACAGCTCGACATCTTGGTGCCACCTCATTTGTCAATAGATAGCCAGACACCAACTCCAGACGTCTTTTGTACATTTCTTGTGCTTTGGTGCAAGCTCCCCAGTGTATGCCTCGGCCTCCCAACGACGATCACACACCAGCTTTTGCCAGTATTCTCACACCCCTACAAAACAATGGTAGGGAGGTAAGCTGTGAGCCCCCCTCAATGCAGAGTTCAAACTCTCCACAATGTTAGATGTGACATGACCATATCGAGGGAGTGGAAAGTGTAAAACGCTCCAATGCTCTGGTGCCAATCCCTCATGTGCTCTTCGGCCACGCCCATGGACATACTCAAGTGCTTCTGGACTCACTGCCTCCATCTCGTTCACTGCTGTCTCCCACTCATCGATATTCTGTGCATACACAAGTTTCCAGAAGACCTTTTGTGCAGCCACCCCAAAGTGCTCCTTCACGTTCTTCCCAATATCCCACGCACTGCGGGCATGTATCACTTTCGGCAGCTCATCCCGCACAACATGAATGATGCCAGCAAGTCTGTCTGACACAATCACTGTAGTCTGGTCATGCAGAAGCCCAAATGTCTGTCCAAGCTTCTTTTGTAAACCATTTCCAGTTTTCCTGGTCCTCACTGGGAACAAATGCCATCACTAAAGGCACTATGTGGTTGTTTGCATCCAAGGTGGTCGCGAGCAACACCACTCCATTGTCACTTCCTTTCAAGAAAGTCCCATCCACGGTGACAAACAACCTCCCACAATCCAACACCGTCTTTGCCGCACCAAGAATAATGAAGGCGCGATGAAAACTCCCTTCCACACTTTCCGCCTCCCCCACAGCTCCTTCGTCTTGACGACGAATCTCCATATGGACAGGCATATGCATATGGATAGGCATATGCATATGGAGAGGAATATGCATATGGACAGGCATATGCATATGCTTAAACATATATACATGTCCCCAACCTCCTCCTCCTCCGCCTCCTCCTCCTCCTCCTCCTCCTCCTCCTCCTTGTCCTCCCCCTCCTCCTCCTTCTCCACCCCCCCTCCTACTC
>SZWC01005776.1:60095-70871 GCA_023375785.1 Penium margaritaceum | reverse complement strand
ATCCACGCTCGCTGGGCCATGCTCGGCGCTCTCGGCTGCATCTTCCCCGAGCTGCTCGCCAAGAACGGCGTGGAGTTCGGTGAGGCTGTGTGGTTCAAGGCTGGCGCTCAGATCTTCTCTGAGGGCGGCCTGGACTACCTCGGCAACCCCAGCCTGATCCACGCCCAGTCCATCCTCGCCATCTGGGCTTGCCAGGTCATTCTGATGGGCGCAGTTGAGGGCTACCGCGTTGCTGGCGGTCCCCTCGGTGAGGTCGAGGACCCCCTGTACCCCGGCGGTGCCTTCGACCCCCTTGGCCTGGCCGACGACCCCGACACCGCCCTTGAGCTGAAGACGAAGGAGATCAAGAACGGGCGCCTCGCCATGTTCTCCATGTTCGGCTTCTTCGTGCAGGCCATTGTGACCGGAAAGGGCCCACTTGAGAACCTTTCCGACCACTTGGCTGACCCCACCGCCAACAACGCGTGGGCATACGCCACTCAGTTTGTGCCTGGTGCGTAAACCATTTGAGTTGTACATATTTACTCACAATTGGTCGACATTATTACAAAATCAGTAATTCTTCGTCACTCCCCCTTCTTCGTAAACTACTGCCTGCTCTGAGTGAGATTGAGCATGAACGCTACCGGATGGAGGAATGCTTATCTAACCAATTGTTAGTGATTGCTTCAATGATCCCCGGATACCCACCGGATCCCCGACATTTGCAATGTGACTGAATTTGTATCTGAAGATGCGGTTGTCAATGGTATACATTGCCTGCGTCTTTGTGACGTGAGAATGTGCATCACGACGTCTTGATATGAATGCACCAGCCAGGATTGCGGGAGATGTAGGTCAAGTATTCTACGACATACTCTTCGACTATGTAAGGGAATGGTTGGAACTGATGCGGTGCGTAGCAGGCTTGGATATCTCAGGATGATCATTAGGATTCTGCTGACATTCCCCCGGAATCTTTCTGTAAGTCGTGAACTTTCTCGGCTACGAATAAAGCAATGTTGATACACGGGTGGAGAGTGCATCGCTAGTGTGCCGCTGATCTATGCCATCTGAGATATCTGCTGAGTCAGGGAAATTGTCTAGATGTGCAACTTTCTTGAAGGTATTCAACACACAATTGGCAGTCAATTCTGTCCCGGACCTGAATTGAATGGAAAGCTGAAAATGCTGAAACCGTGGCGTACACAACTTCATTATGGTAGTGTTAACACTTCGGAAAAGTAGAGGAAGAGTGGTACTGCTTCTCTCACAATGAAAGGGGAAATTGATTACTGGAAAACCTAGTCAAAAATAAATTGCTTGGCACACTTCCCAGACGGATACATCACATTACTCAGGGTTCACAAACCCACATGTGGAATTTTTCAGCATTGCTTACTCATCTTGCTAAAGACATTGAACCAATTACCCATGAGTAACAAAACTGCTCACGGCACCCGGACATTTAAGAAGAGCATTGGCGTGTTGGCTTGCCATTCCTTTGTGCATCTGACAAGGAAGACAAAAAATTTCCGGTAATAGTTCGTATGACACAAATCATGAATGGTGTAACCAAACATTAAAACATCATCTTTAACAATCCTTACACAGGCGCCGTCGAGTCCTACCATATTTTATTGGGCAACCTTGTACGAGGAGAAGACCTCATCAGCTGCCAACACATTGAGTGACGATGAAGACATTGGGGTGTGGCGAGCGCTTCCTGTAAAAATAAATCTCTCAACAATGTGACAACTTACAATGATGATATGACTGATTCATTGGCAAAGCACGCGCTGAGCTCCTTCCTCAAATAAATCCCTCACCACTGTTGGTATTCTATCAATACCACACGGTGACCTCTGGCCTCGTTGCACACTCACCTCACAGTTGCAGGTGACTGATTGGAGAGAGGCAATCCCTGCTGGCATGGCTACATGGCGAGCCTCATAGTCGACCCTCTGCACAAGTCTCACATGCCTCTGGCTAGCGTGTATGCGTGCACGCAAAGTTACTTCGGGTTCACACTCTAGCCTTCTTCTTCTACAGGTTGTTCTCTTCAGTGGCCTAGTTTACAGGTTGCAATTTGACAGTGGGTAGTTTAGTTCAGGTCTCTTAGTTTGGTACATGGCGAGCGAGATCGAGCTCGCTGCTCGCTCGCTCGCCTCCCCTTACACCTGACGTCTACCACCTGGTCAATTGTTACTAGTCGTTTTCTCGTCATCTCAACTTCCACAGAAACTACCTTGCTTGGTGTCTCTCTTGCACCCGCCCAGCTGCTGCTTGCTTGCTTGTCCAGCACAGCAGCCTACTGGTATCAGAGCAGCATGGAAGTAGGCCGACGCATTGAAGCGCCGTCCTCGATTCTGGGACGACTTCGCGGCATGCCCTCTCGCCGCCGCACCCCAACCCTCTCGCCGCTGCACCCTCGCTCCGCTCCCGCACACTGCGCAGCTCTTACTCTAGGCAGCACTAGGAAGCCCTAGGTGGACCGCCGTACTTGGCGGGTTGCTGCCCATGCAAGAGAAAGAAGGGTGGGGGGGGGGCTAACGTGCTCGACGGATCGCTACCAACTAACGTGGCAGAGTGTCGCCCACGGGCTGCACCTCTACAGCCCAGGTCCACTGCACCCCTGCACCTCTGCCGTACTTCAGATCCGCCCCAACTCACGGCCTGAGCAACAAGAAACTCTGCCGTGCAACAGTCCTCCGCACAACAGCAACAACTTCGGCGCCCAGCAGCAGCAGCAGTAGCAAGCAGCATTGCAACAGCAGCACGCACGTTGCTATGCCACAGGCCTTTACGCAGCAGCAGCAGCGTTGGCGCCTTGCAGCAGCAGCAGGAACAGCGACTTTGTCAATCTTAGCACGCTGCTGTGCCACAGGCTTTGGCACAGCAGCAGCAGCGTCGACACCTTGCACCAGTAGCAGCATCGAGGCCTAGCGACAGCAGTAGCAGCGTTGGCACCTTCCAGCAGCAGCAGCATCTGCCCCTTGCAGCAGCAACAGCAGCAGGTCGCATTGCAGTAGTAGCACGCATGCTGCCGTGCCATAAGCTATTGCACAGCAGCAGCAACGTCGGCACCTTGCAGCAGTAGTAGCATCGGAGCCTTGAAACAACAGCAGCATGATCGCCTTGCAGCAGCAGCAGCAACAGCGACGTAGTCAATCTCAGCACGCTGTTGTGCCACAGGCTTTTGCACAGCAGCAGCAGCATCGGCACCTTGTAGCAGTAGCAGCATCGAGGCCTAGCAACAGCAGCAGCAGGAGAGCCTTGCAATAGGAGCAGCAACGACATTGTCAACCTCATCAGCCGCCAACGACTGCCGTGATCAGCCCCGCAACTGCACCACCACGCACGCTGCAACGGTGGTGACGGCTGCCTAGCAGCACTCTCTCTGCAGTAGTTTTGGAAGCTGCCGCGCACGTACCACCGCGGTGGTGCACGCCAAACTGGCTTCCTCAGTCGTGCCGGGTACGGCATCGTGTGGTGAGCACCACGAGGAACAACTGGGGGATTGAGCAGCCACACAACACGACTGCTGCGTCGCCGCACTGAACTTGGCGTCAGGAGGCAGTAGAGCTTGCTCGCACCTTCACACGTACCGCATCCACTGTGATAGACGCGGCAGCTACAGCTGCTACCACCTTTGCCACCGCAGCTAGAGCAGCATGCACCCCTGCATCAACGTCAGCTGGCCGTGATGCTGAGTCCTACACTGAGGCGGCTGTTGTAGCTGGACCATTGGCTGCGGCAGCTGCAGACATTGGGACACAGCTTGCGGCAGCCGCATCGGCTGTGGCTTCTGCAACAGCTTCTACAGCTTCTGCCGTATCCATTGCAACTACGACCATTCGCACTTCCTCAGCCGTCGCTGTTGCAGCATCCGCATCCGCACCCTCCGACATCAACACACTCGTCACAGCGGCCGTCATTGCGGCGGCGGTCCTTCCGACCGTTGGCACCGCCTTCACCATAGGTTGCCTGGCACTGATTATGCCAGTTGCATCTTGCATCTCTGTGCTCTCCGCTGCAGCTGCCTCCATTGTCCCACCTATTCTTGCTCTTTTGCGCAGCCCCTCACACACCTCGTGAGGTCTCCTAGTCTGCATCTCTCTTCTCCTGCTCTCTGTCTCCTTTCTCTGTGGTGGCTTGTCTGTGTGACTTGGGTCGGGCTGTCTTGCAGCACCTATCTACCGTGCCCAAGGCATTGCCAGTTTTCCCACGCCCACTGGGGCGGGGGAAACTCTGGTGAAATTTTCTCGGCAGGACCCATTAGTCGTCACCATGCCTGGTGACAACGAGTCGGTCATAGCAGACCTTCAGTGCAAGCTGGCCCTTGCTCGTGATGCTCAGCGTGATGCTGAAGAGCGTCTCAAAGTCTCCAATGACAATTACGCCGCCTTTGCAGATGAGGTGGCTGCGCTTGTGCTCAAGCGGCTGTCTGCTGCCTCTGTCCAGCCAGCTGGCTCCTCTGCTGGCACTGGTGCCGGTGTCTCTTCCACCCCACCTATTGCTAACTCTGCTGCCTCAAACATTGCTGTCACCCCATCTGCTCTCCCTCCTGCCGCAGTCTCCCGCCAGCATGACTTCTTCTCCCAGCCTCCTATCCTTTCTATTGGACTTGCCTTCACTTCCTGGGAGACCCGGTTTAGTGCATGGGCTCAGGGAGAACGTCTGTGGGAATACTACTTCCCTGCCACACCTTCTTTCACCCCACTCGCTGATGAGTCTGCTTGCGCTGTCCGCACCCTCATTGTTGCTGCCCCTGAGACACTTGTCGACGACGTTGGCACTTATAATGCTGACCCAACTGTTCAGCGTCTGGCTGACCCAGTCGGTGCATACACCATGCTTCGTCGGCGCACAACAGTCACAGGTCAGGCGGTGCAAAGTGCACTCATCTTTCAGTTCAACACGCTCTTAATGCGTGCGGACGAGTCGGCCGACGCCTACTGGACATGCGGGCTCAAGCTGCTTCGCGAGCTTCGTGAGGCCGCACCAGGTCAGCTATCCGCTGTGCACACCATGGTCAATGGGTTGATCCCTGAGCTGTCCGACCTTCTCCGTGATGTCAAAGCAAATGAGCTGCAGAGGCTTGCCTCCCAGCCTATTCCACCCAAGTCCCCTCCAGGCGTTGGTGCCCTCTGGGACTTTGTCCCTGAAAGGCTCGCAACTTGGTGGACAAGTCTCCAAAACAAGCGCCTTCATCGCACTGCAGTCGCAAGGGTGGCCGCCGTCGCCGTTGCCACCTCCACTTCGCCCTCCACTGCTACATCGGCCTCGTCTCCATCCTCTTCTCCTTCCTCTTCTACCTCTACAGCCACGGCCCTTGCCTCCCAGGGCAGTGGTCGTGGACGCGGTCGTGGACAAGGCAAGGGGAAGCGGAAATCTGCTGCGCCGTTGCGTGCTCCTGGTGAGGTGGTGTGCTGGGACTATGGCTCCTCTGAGCATTCCACTCGCAAATGCCCTGCACCCCATGACGACGTCCACCTTGCACGTGCCATGCGTGCTCATTGTGTGCGTACTAGCGGGTCTTCTTCTTCTTCCACCGCCAGCTCCAGCTCCAGCTCTACTTCGTCTGCCAGCTCCTCCGCAGCTTAGGCCTACTCCGCCGCCGGTATCGTCGGCGTCCATCTGCCTGTCCTCTACCTTTGGGGCTGGCCACCTACTTATGGTGCGCCCGCCGTTTTGGGCCCACCTTCCTCGGCCTACATCCCTCCTCCGTGGATCGCCCCTCCCTCGAGCGCGCCTTCTCCATCATCCACTGCCTCCGTCGACGGCGAGCGCCAACTTGAGTAGTCTCTCCTCCAACGTCTTCACCTTCGTGATCAGGGAGGTGAGAGTGTGTCTTCGTTGGCCAGGGGTCCTGCCTCTCAGACTGACACCGTTCTTCGTGGGGACCCCCCTGGTCACATCCTTGGGTTGCCATCCTCGTCTGTTCCGTGGGTCGAGCACCGGTAGTCTGTCGTTCTCCCTCGTTATCTTGCTGCCTGTGCCTCGTCCCCGCCCTCCGTTGGCACTGTCGCCACCTGTGGAGTCCTTCCCAGTGTCCGTATCTCTGGTGGCTTCTGGGTCCTCGACTCAGGAGCTGCCCATCACATGACCTCTGTTCGGTCCGCCTTTGCCTCTTTGGGTCCTGGCGGCTCTGTTCGCTTTGTGCGCACTGGTTCTAGCCAGCTCCTTCCCGTTCAGGGCGTTGGTGTTGTTCGCTTTTTCGGTCCCAGTGGCGTGCTGTTTCTGCTTGACGTTCTGTTCGTGCCTTCTTTGGAACTCAGCCTGCTGTCGGTGACGTCCCTCGACGATTAGGGCATGGATTTCTTAGCTAGTCAGGGCATGGGCACTGTCTGTCTTCGCTCTTCTGGTCGCATCGTCTTGCGAGGGGTTAAATGTGACAAGTTGTATTGTGTTCCCCTTCATGCCCCCTTTGCACCCGCTGTTGGCTTGTCTCTTGGTCACGTCGCCCCTTCCCTTTCTCCTGCTGATATCCAGNTCTTGCATCGTCGTCTTGGCCATGTACACACTGATGCTATCACTAGCATGCTTTGCCTTCAGCCCGTTGTTGGCTTGTCGTCCTCCACCTTCCCTACGCCATGCCCCTCTAACTGCCTGGACTACGCCCAAGGCAAGATGCATCGTTCTCCCTTTGCCTGTTTGGACTCCCAGTCCACTCACCCTCTCGATCTTGTTCATGCCGACGTCATGGGGCCTCTTCCCCATGACTTTCTTGGGGGGGTTGGGCGTTACGTTCTGTGCCTTACTGACGATTTCTCCCATTTTCGCTGGATCTTCACTCTTCGTCAGAAGATTGATGTTGGTTCAGTCATCGCGTCATGGCTCGTTTAGGCTAAACGTGCGTATCAGCGTTCCTTACGCGTCTTTCGCAATGATCGTGGCGGTGAGTTCCTTGGACCCACCGCCCAGTTTCTTGAGTCCCAAGGGGTGTGTCTGGAGACCTTCGCTCCCTACACACCCCAACAAAACGGTGTTTCTGAGCATTGGAATCCGACCCTTGCCGATGGCATCCGCACCCTCCTGTCTGAGTCTGGACTCTCCCCTCTCTTTGCCTTTGAGGCCATGAGCTATATGACCTGGGGATGGAATCGCGTCCCTCACGGTCCTCTTCCCCGCACCGTTACGCCCTTTGAGCGCTGGTACGACTCTCGTGCTGACCTCCTTCTGGCTCGCGTCTGGGGTAGCATTGCGTCTGTCTGGCTCCAGGAGGACCTCCGCGATGGGAAACTCTCCCCGCGTGGACGTCTCTGTCCCTTCTTAGGCGTTTCCTCCTAGTTAAAAGCCTGGCGCTTCTGGGACTCAGAGCGTCAGCGCGTCATTGAGTCCGGGGATGCCTTGTTCTTCGAGTCAGTGTTTCTTCGTGACCTCCATTGTTCCTCGTCCGTTACCTCCCTGCTCCCGCTCTCTCGGTTGCGGGGGGAGGTTGGCCCTGTAGTCCCATGTGTCCCTGCCGTCCCTGTTGCTGTCCTGTCTCAGCAGTCTTCACCCTCGGAGCATTCTCCAACGACTGGTAGTACGACTAGCTCGCTTGCACCATCCTCCCCCCCGTCGGTGTCTTCTAGCTTGCTTGGAGCTCCGTCATCCCCTGTGACGTCCTCATCTGTCCCTGCTGAGTCCGTCTCTCCCACACATTCCGCTACATCCCCATCCAGTCCGCTCACTCCTGTTGTGTCCAGTCCACCTAGTGCTCCTCCACGCCCCGCACCCGTCGAACCTTTTGTTCGCGGTGGCCGCCTCTGCGCGCTTCCCTCTCGCTCCTCTAGTGCTGCAGCATCCTCTGTCCAACCTTCGCAGATCTCGTCTACACAATCCCTAGCGCTGCCGACTGGTATGGATGCCCAGGGCCTAGCCACAGGAGTTGTGCATCCTAGCTCTGTCCTTGGGTACGCACTACTCACATCCGAGCACGAGCGTGCGCTCGAAGCCGCCATCCTTGAGAGCATTGCCGAGTGCAATGCAACAGTTGCCGATCCACCGCCATCGCCTGACCCGACAACTATTCGCCAGGCACGGGCAGCGCCTGACTCCCAGCAATGGGAGTCTGCCATGCGGGACGAGCTAAGAGCCCTAGATGACCACGCCGTATACGAGCTGGTCGATATCCCACCAGGCTACAAGGAGATTGATGCCCGCTGGGTCTTTCGTCGTAAGTACAAGCCCAACGGCGAGCTCGACAAGCACAAGGCCCGACTTACAGCAACGAGGTTTTCTCAAGTCCCCGGCGTTGAATTTGACAAGACCTTTGCTCCCGTAGGATGCTACACCACAGCTTGAGCCCTCCTGGGCCTTGTCGCACACCACGACTGGGATTAAAGCAGATGGATGTAAATAATGCCTTTCTGCATGGTCAGCTGGATGAGGAGATTTACATGGTGCAGCCTCCAGGGTTCTCCGACGGCACCGATCGAGTTTGAAGACTGCAAAAGGCCCTCTACGGCCTCAAGCAGTCACCACAATGTTGGAACCAAGAGATCACATCCACCCTGGAGAAGGGGGGATATCGCCGAAGCACGATGGACCCCTCCCTCTTTGTCACTCCATGATCGGCGCCCTTTGCTGCCATCCGCGTGTACGTCGATGACCTGCTCATTGCGTCCCCGAGTCACGAAGTTGTGTTGAATGTGAAGTCCCTGCTGCAGTCCACGTACAAAATGAAAGACCTGGGTCCAGGTCGCGTGTTTCTTGGCATGGAGCTTGAGCGTGACCGTGCTCGTTGCGTTCTCCACGTCCACCAGGCTGCGTACGTCAGGAGCCTGGGGGAGCGCTTTGCCTCCCTGCTTGAGTCTGTCCCCACTACCTCAACACCGATGACGCCTGCCGGGTATAGGTTGTTGAAAACTCTGGACGTGTCAAAGCTGGGGGAGACAGTGGACGTGACCGACTACCTGCAAGTCATAGGGTCTCTCATGTACCTGGCCACCACTACCAGAGCAGACGTAGCCTTTGTTGTGAACTTCCTTGCTCAGTTCTCACAGTCTCCGCGTACACAAAACATGGAAGCCGCACTACGTGTTGAGCGGTATGCCCTCTCCACTGCCCGAGTTGGTCTCTGTTACCGGGCGCAGCAGTCAGTGGTTGTTGATGGATACACTGACAGTGATTAGGCACATGACACTGATGCACGTAGTTGCACTGGCTATGTCTTCCTTGTTGGTGGGACTGCGATCTCATGGAAGAGTAGCAAGTAGGGTTGTGTTGCACGCAGCTCCAGTGAGGCAGAATATGTTGCTCTTGGTACTGGAACCTGTGAGAGTGTCTGGTTGTGCCGTTTGTTGCAACAATTGTGTGTTCCCATTCGATGCATCACCTTGCGTTGTGACAACCAAAGCACAAAGGCTATTGCTGAGCATGATGGAATGCATCACACTCGCACAAAGCATATCAATGTGGAGCATCATTTTGTGTGTGAGCGTGTGGCTGCAAGCGATGTTCAGATCGTGTNCGTGCAGACTTCTTCACAAAGGCATTTAGCAGCAATGTCTTCAAGGCCGTAGTTCACGCTGTTGGGCTGTTTTGTCCTCGTGATCCTCCTGGTTGATCTGGTGTGCCAGTGCCTGTGTACAGTCTTGTGTCGTGTCACTCCTCGTGACGTCGGTGTAGTGCCTTTTGTGCCATTGTGCAAGTCGGCCGTGGGTCATGGGGGAGTGTTGGTTTTCTGTCAGTACCACACGGTGACCTCTGGCCTTGTTGCACACTCACCTCACAGTTGCAGGTGAGTGATTGGAGAGAGGCAACCCCTGGTGGCATGGCTACATGGCGAGCCTCATAGCCGACCCTTTGCACAAGTCTCACATGCCTCTTGCTAGCGTGTATGCGTGCACGCAAAGTTACTTCGGGTTCACACTCTAGCCTTGTTCTTCTACAGGTTGTTCTCTTCAGTGGCCTAGTTTACAGGTTGCAATTTGACAGTGGGTAGTTTAGTTCGGGTCTCTTACTTTGGAACATGGCGAGCGAGATCGAGCTCGTTGCTCGCTTGCTCGCCTCCCTTACACCTGACGTCTACCACCTCATCACTTGTTCCTAGTGGTTTTCCCCTCATCTCAACTTCCACGGAAACTGCCTTGCTTGGTGTCTCTCTTGCACCAGCCCAGCTGCTGCTTGCTTGCTTGTCCAGCACAGCAGCCTACGCCGCCCGAATGGCGAGCTTTCCAGCGGCGCTGTTTTTCTGCAACCATACATGTATCAATAATCTTCAAACCATGTTTACTCCGGCAGTTTACCATTAGAAGCAAAGAATAAAACATAACATTTACAATCAAAGTCTCAATTTTAACGCTACCAAGAAACCATAGCCAAACAGTTAAGAAATTTTAAAAAAGTGAACGGCCAGGATCGCTCGAGCGACAAGTTTACCTTGCAGTTGATCAGGTGTAGCGTGGCGTTGCCACGCTGACTGGTCAAAGGAGCCACTAAGAAATTGCTAGGAAGCTTCCTAACCTTGCTGCTGCTGATGTGGCGACACTGTCCATTCAGCTAGCGCACTAGCAAGCAAGCAGGTGCAAGAAACAGCAAGGATCAGGCTAGAGAGACGCGCAAATTCTCATAAGCTCCAATAGCTTAGCAATGCAGAGAGAGTTGACAACTAACAAGCACACAGCATAAACACCTGCCGCGGCACACGGCAGGTGACGCACGCGGCAGTGTCAGTTTGTCCTAAAACTGGCTCAAAACCACTATTTTGGCCGCAACTCTGCGCACAGGCATCCAAACGCAACACCGTCTGAACCTAGAGATGCAAAATCTTGAGCCGAACGCTACGACTGGTCACACGCACAAATC
>SZWC01005776.1:36632-46669 GCA_023375785.1 Penium margaritaceum | reverse complement strand
GGACTCCTCCAGCAGCTTCCCATTCCTGGGACTCCATGGGAGTGCGTCAGCATGGACTTCATTACTGGTCTTCCGGACACGGCCCGTGGCCATGATGCAATACTAGTGGTTGTGGATCTTTTGACGAAGATGACACACTTCATTCCTACAACCACTGACGTGAACGCAGAGGAGACCGCTCGTCTCTTCTTTGAGGGTGTCGTAAAGTACCACGGCTTGCCGTTGCGCATTATCTCCGATCGAGATCGAATATTTGCTAGGAAGTTCTGGCAAAAGATGCACGAGTACTTCAGCAGCGAGTCGCAAATGTCGACAGCGTTTCACCCTCAAACAGATGGACAAACAGAGCGCATGAATCACACTCTGGAGCAGATGCTCCGCATGTACGTGGACCCTGCCATGCAAGATTGAGACGAATTCCTAGCACCGGCAGAGTTTGCGGTGAACAACTCGGTGAACGAGTCCACACAGTTCACACCGTTCGTGTTGAATAGTGGTCGGCATCTAGTGGTACCCTCTTCATTGGTGAAGAGTGGGAGTACAAGAGGGCAGGTCCCTTCTGCTCAAGCCTTTGCCGAGCGCATCGACTCCTTGTTACAGGAGGCGAAGGGTCACCTTCAAGCAGCTCGGCAGCGACAAAAGGCATATGCCGACAAAGGTCGCCGGGAGCTGTCGTTTGACATCGGTGACAAAGTGCTGCTTAGCACTAAAAACCTTCGGTTGAAGTCGCCAGGGGCAAGAAAACTTCTACCGAAGTGGATTGGGTCGTTTCCCATTGTGGCACGTATCGGGCCAGTGGCATACCGATTGCTACTCCCGCCGAGTATGAAGATACATGACGTGTTTCATTTGAGCCTGCTGGCTCCATACACGGCAAAAGGAACCGTTCAGCCACCGCCAGCAGTCCTGGCTGCCGACGGCCAATACGAGGTCCTTCGCCTACTCCAGCACCGAGAGCGTACTCTTCGGTCGCGCGTTGTCAGGGAGTACCTCGTCCATTGGGCAGGTTGTGGACGTGAACATAATTCATGGGAGCCCGAATCTTGGTTGCCCACAGGGGTGGTCAACAAGTACTGGAGCGAGCTTGCAGCTCGCACAGATCGACGCGTGGCAGGAGGTACCACCTGAACGCGGGAAAAGTGAACAACATTCCCACAGGGCAGCATTCATGGACAGCGACCATAGGAGGTTGGGGACGTCCAACATGGTTGTCGCGCGGACGCTCCAGCCTAAAGAGGGGAGGCCGCTAGCCGTGCTGACCTACAAGCTGCAGCTTAGGTCTACGTACCATGCACGTGTTCATGTTTAGCTGGTGATTGAAATTATTAATTTTCTTTCANTTCATAATAAGTGGGGAGGAATGTAGCGGGAGGGCCGGTTTGGCCCTCCCTCCTCGCTGATGCGAGGGGTGGTTGCGCACCACCCCTCGCGTCAGCGAGGGCTGGCCGGCGGCCAGCAGTTCGCTGGCCGTCGGCCAGCTCGCTGCCGGCCGGCTGGACGGCCGGCGGCCGGCCAACCGACCGACCAGCCGCCAGCCGCCGATCGCGGCCTCAGCCGGATCGGCGGCTGGGAGGCCACGAGGGCCTCGAGGGCAAGGCCTCGTGGCCTCGTGCCCTCGTCCCCCCTCGCCCTCCTTGCAAAACAAGCAAGAGAGGACGATGGATAGGGGGAGCGAGGGGGAGGTTGAAGTAGCTGGCGCGAAATCGCCGGCGTGCCTCGCACGCGACGATTTTGCGCCAGAACGACAAAAAGAAACTCGAAGTTNGGAATAACTCGTGCGAACACACGAGTTCGAGGTAAAAACCCCCGGTTTGGGTCCCAAAACCAGGGGTTTGGTTAAAAACGGAAATGGGCCTCCGGAGACTCGAATTATTTGAGTCTCCCTGTTCTGGGTCGTTGATGACGATTGCCCCTCAGTCTTGCAAAGGGGGTAAACCCCTGACGCGGACTGAGAACGCCATTCTGCGAACTCCGACGACGACTTCAGAGCAGGAGCTGGAGACACGGCCCGTTACAATACGCAATGGCAAAGTTAAAGTGGTCTCGGCATGTCAATAAATGGTGGGTACCTTGTCCAACCGTCCGCACTCATTTTACATGGAGTAATACGTTGTAAATGTCATGAATACTTGTCAATGTTGAAAATTCCCTTACTTTCCTATGTTTGCAAGGAAGAATTCTCTTTAGTCTTCCAACTACGTACAATGTATGTGAATCTCACACTCCACTTAGGATGTTGGTGCTCGGGAGATGGTAGAGGGCGTGGAGGCTCATCATCACTAGTGAGGGTGCGAGCTCGCAAGGAACTCTAATTGTTCAACAACGACAAAGGACCAATTTTTGGGCATCGTTGCTGGCCATCCTAGACGTGCACGTGCAGTTGGACGGTTATGGAACGACAAGCGCTTGAATGAGGTGCAGCTACAGTTGGAGGAGGGAGTCCACATTTTGAATGCAGAACAAGGCAAAAGTTGACATGAGCGAAACTGACAAAACATTCACGAGCCCACCTGTTTCTTCCAATACATATTCCATCGTGTGCAGTATGTTTTAACTAAAATTTACGTAACAATCAAGTTTGTCGTCGATGACCACGTCTGCAAACAAGGTACATTTTGTCGATTTGACATTTCTCGTCATGATGGGGTGTTTTGAACCAACACAATGTACCCCGCAGGGCACCAAAAGTAACAACAGAGTTTTGAAGCTAAAAAAGAACAAAGACAGGGCTTTTTGTTATAAAAAATCCAAATTTGAGGCTTCCTACGATGAAATTTCCGAGGTCGAGTGGTTTGGCAACACTGTTCTCCAAACATGAGGTACCTAGATACTTTACTTCTGGGCCAAATAGCTTGGATACCCACAAAACACAAAGTGACCCTTTGTTTGATTTTGGGGTTTGTATGTTTGGCGCGGGCTCCGCCCATGCCAAGCATACAAACCCCTCAATCAAACTGGGGGGACTGCGTGTCGGGTAAGAAAACAAAGGGGTCATCCCTCCATCATGATCGAGAAAAAAATGCCCTTTTCATCGTTTCATTTTATGCACACGTAACCCAGTAGACAAAAAGTTCAGACCTCAATCAAAACCTATCCTAAATTACATTCAGGGGTTTAGGATTTTGTTTTTTTTTGCTGGCTTGTGGTGCGCCTCGCGGTAGCGGGGTCCAGCAGGTTCCATTTCTACGCATGGAGGGTCTCGAACTCCCCTCGAACTCTGGAAAACCGCCCCCCGCTAGTATAAAAAACACTTTAACGAAGGGATTTGTGATACTAGCCGGAAGCACCGCATGACATGCGTTGTCGACGCATGCCATGTGGCCTCGCCATAAATGTTTTTGTCTTTTCATTGTTACTGACATGGTGATAGCGGTGGCCAATGAGTAGCTACGTTGTTTTCCACACGACGACAGGTAGATGAGCTATACAGTTAAAAAAACTGGATGTATGCATCTTTTCCCCTTCCTTGTTTCCCTGATCCTTAAATTCAATGACCGAGTCATCTTGGCAGTCGTGGCACACATTGTGAATGCACGATTTGAGATTTAAACAGTGCATACGGCCATCCAAACACGCAAAGTTGTGATATCCGCCTGACAAACAGTCATGTGACCAGCCGTTGGGATGATTTGGGTGCACCCAAATAGTCAGTAGCACAAAAAGACCACGACACGAAGTTGGAACTCGAATGTCTCTTCAACCTATCAAGATGTTATACCCTTGGAACCCAATGTTAGCAAAAAATCAAATTGGCCACTTAAACTAGGTGATCTGCCATACAAATCGAATAAGTGATCTTTCAAAGTCTTTGAAGGGAAAGTGTCCCAATGTTGATGTCAGAATAAATGCTAACAAACAAAACAAAAAACCAAGGGATTAATCACAAAAGGTACTTGTCTCATCGCTAAGTGGATTGGACCATTCATTGTTATCCACGAGATTGGTGAAGTAGCATATTGACGTGCCCTTCCAAAAGTCACAAAGATCCTTTGCGTGTTTCAGGTAAATCATCTATTATAATGTGTAACACGAAGGCCTATTCAGCAATTGCCTACGATGCTCAAGAGTGACAGCTAGTATTGTTATGAGACTCGCCGGTCGAGGCGGTGTTTTCATCACCCTGATGGTATTGAATACCTTGTTTGAGGCCATGATTGTATTCTAAGTAGAAAACCGTGCATCTTTGGTCCAAGAGCTAGGTCATTCGGTGCAAGGGCAAGAAAGATACGGCCAGGCAAAGTTGGGTGGTGCGCGTCCGGAAAATAGACAGGAGCACCGGCTCCACCCCAACGAGGCGGAGCGACTTCATTGCCCATTGTAGCCAAAGCGCCCCTAGATGGATGCTTAATCAATGACGTAAGGTTCACTGGGGTTCATGGGTGCTTCGGGATGGCGGCTGGATCTACATTCACAAGCAAGGACGCTTCGGGTGGCCATGACCTCCGCTAGCGGTGCTGTCAGCAGCGGTCACGCATGGAGTACTCAAAACGGCCATAACTTAGCCGTTTCTTCATCGATTGAGGCGTTCTTTGGTGCGATAAAAAGTTTTCAACGCCCACAACATGATGCATGTGTTATTTGTATGATTTCATCTCAATAGAGGGATTTGGAGCACTGAGGGGGTTTTGGCTGACTCATTAGGGCTGGTACATAAGGAAGCCTAGGGGTTGTTCTAGGCATGCCAATCTTACCCAGAGACTCTATACATTGTCTTTTACTGATCTATCAAGTCAAAAGGATTCATTCCTTGCCCAACTCTCCTTGTGTTCCAAATATTGCCTCACACACGTCCATTTGATCCTACAAGTCTTTCGTAAGGCACCTTGATGCAAACGCCGCCGGGAGAGTCGCACGGTGAAAACCTCGGTTACTAGCAGCGGTCTTGCTGCTAGGAGAGGGTCATGCGACATCTCAAGGATTGCCTCACACACCAAGGGGTCGAGGGTGGGAGGTTTATCCCAAGGGCTCAGCGTGTGACCGTCACGTCGAGCGTCCCTCGATTCACATTCCGTATCAGAGCGCGTGGACGATCGGTCGACTCTGCAAGTACCCAAGGGAGGCAGCAGATCTGCCACAACTGCGTTTGGCCAGACTTTTTTCATCACAACGGGAACCATGGTGGCAGCAGCTTACGACCAGGCCTACCTCATGGAGGAGATCCAGCGTGCTCTTTACGAGTTGTGACAAGAGAACCAGCGGCTGCGTATGGAGGTTGAGGCAAGGTATGTCGGCCAAGGGAGCAGTACGTTTGGGGGGTGTAGCATTGGCATCCGTACTTGCCTTTTTGCGACCCAAGCCAAAGGAGCTGGAGTTCTACACCAACAAGGGCAGTGCAAGGGAGTGGCTCTTTGTGGTGAAGTCGTACTTCACGGCATTGGGCGTTCCCGTGGGAGAAGATGCCACTAGACTGGATTATGCACCTACGCTGCTCCGAGGAATGGCGCTGCAGTGGTGGTCGGCATTGTGCTGGCGGAATCACGCTGGGTTGCCGAACGTGCTGGGGACCGGTGCAGGGCTTCAGCCACTATTGTGTCTACCACTAGGATGGGAAGTGCACCACCAATGCCCCCTCCAAGGTGGCATCGGTGGTGCAGCGAATGTCCATATTGGTGGCGTACAACAGACCTCTTGTCAGGCAACCTATCCATATGGGCGGTATTGCGTGTGATGAATTCGTCGTACGAGTCCAATGGATGAATATGTCTTCATCATTGGCCGAGACTGATTGCATGCCTGGAGCCTGTAACCAGATTGGTTGTGCAAACTTGTGATCGTGAAGGGGACAGGATCTCACTTTGCTACATCGGCGAGGTGAGGATGAGACGTTGCGTGGCGGTAACCTCGGTCAATAGCAATGGTTTTGACTGCTATGAGAGGTTCATGCTGCTACTTGTAATGCAACAGTGGATGCCGAGACTGGCAGAAAAGTGCTGGAAGGCCAAGGGGGTTCTTGGTGGATGAATGTGCCGCTTGATCGCAACAACTACAGCTGCGGAACAGCTCCTCCACCGGTGTTGTTGGCGGGTTGGACGCATGTGAGGCTCATTCTGCACAATCTCTGGAATGGCACAGGGTGGAAGATCCCTGCGAATGCATGACTGCTGGATCCCCAGAGCCAGAGAGGTGGTGTGGATGACATGTTTGGAGTTTGGGGGGAGCGCACCGGGACGGCGCGCCTCGGAGAGGGGGTAATGTTGTGCAAATCGCCGGTCGAGGCAGTGTTTTCATCTCCTTGATGGCATCAAATACCTTGTTTGAGGGCCATGACTTTATTCTAGGTAGAGATCCGTGTAGGTTTGGTCCAAGAACTGGGTCATTCGGCGCAAAGACGAGAAAGATACGATCGGGCAAAGTTGGGTGGTGCACGTCTGGAAAATGGACGGAAGCACCGGCTCGACCCCAACGAGGCGGAGCGACTTTCTCACCCACTGCAGCCAAAGATCCCCTAGAGGGACTCTTAACCAATGAGGCAAGGTTCATTGGGGTTCATGGGCACTTTGGGATGGAGGCTGGAGCTGCATTTGCAAGCAATGGCGCTTCGGGTGGCCTTGACCTCCGCTGGCAGTGTTCTCAGCGGCCGTCGCGCATGGAGTACTCAAAGCGGCCTTAACTTAGCGGTTTCTTCATGGATTGAGGCGTGAGAGTCAAACTTCCAAACGCTGCCAGGAGAGTCACACGACGGGAACCTCAGTCACTAGCAGTGGTCTTGCTGCTAGGAGAGGGTCGTGTGACATCTTAAGGATTGGCCCACACACCAAGGGGTGGAGGGTTGAAGGTTTATCTCAAGGGCTCGACGTGTGACCGTCACGCCGGGCGCCCCTCAGTTCACAAGTATGAGGGACAATGGCTCCAACACCGCAAATGCACAAACAGAAAACATGTTTTGAAGGAATACGTCATGAACTAAGCCGGTTATTGATGTGAACGCAAAAGTCAGGAAATTGATAGTTGAATGTTTGCTGCCATGACCAATGATTACTGGCAAGACCACGCTGTCTATTTTTGCACACGTGTCCTGGAGACTACCACTTTGGCACAAGCTCCTGTCATGGAACGTACAAGAGCACAATGACAGTGATGTTGGACACATGGGGACATCCACATGGATGGATCCAAGGAAGCTCCTCCTAAGAGGAGGATAACAGTTAGCTATGAACTCTTCTTCATCCAAAGTAAGCTGATACATGTGTGATCTTGTACTCATGAAGAATACCAATCTCCGTATTTTGATTTTCACTCTCAGTGCAATGGTGCACACTCTAATGGATGCACCTTCAGTGTTCCTTGTTCACCAACAAGGCATGTATGATTCCACCAACCGCTATTCTAAACTATCGTGAGCAAAGGACGGTTCATTGTAGTGGGGGAGGAATGTAGAAAAGCTAAAAATCAAGAAATTCCCATCCTTTCATGGCACAAAGTCTGAGACTATCATTCTTAAGTTGTTTGGTACGTCCTATCCATGGAGAGTTAAAGATATACCCCATCTTTGGATGAATGGACAGAGAAGAGGATTCCATGTCGACTAGTTCCACAAACGGGAAGCTTTGTAAAGGCTCATGGTTCATGGCTCGAGGCCTTGTACTCTCAAGTAGTTGAATGCAAAGACCATCGTGGCTATTCAAGATGGGCTCAACGGGGCCTGCAGGGTGGTGAGGGACCTCACCTATCACGACATTGTAGTGGGGCCTCCATAATCGCGGGGCTTCTCATGACACACTATACCATGGTAAGGGGCTTGCTAGGCACCATCCATGGATGGTCCAATGTAAAGAACCACTCATATTATATGCCACTTTGTTGCCTTGAAATTGTAAAAAACACACAAGCACCATTATCATAACATGACTTGGTACGTTCGTTACACAGAGCTTGAGCTTTCCCAGCTTTGGTCACTCGGACGGCAAGGATGATTCTTTGCGATCTTGCCCCGCAAACTAGAAGCATCATAAAGGCTTCTGGTTTGCACAACGAAGACCAGATGGTGGCTCAAACTATCCCACCACTACTTGAGGTCTCGCGACCTCTGGCGGTGGAATGCTAACCCATCACAGATACTCTTGATGGACTCCGTGGAGCCTTTCTGGTGCAAACACATCACCAAAGGCCATGTCAAATAGCTGGTGTAGCAAACATGATTTTGCAATCATGTTGGCCACATCACGGGAAGAGAAGGATCGGATGTGGTAAGATATCCCTCCCATGAGCATATATGTTTTGCCACCACCTCCCCGTCCTAAACCACGTCGGCAACCTATTTTCACATGGGATAGGAAATTAGAATAAGAAAATTTGAATCAATCTAACAACAAAATAGAAATAGATACTAACATCCTCTCTCCTCCATTCTCCATTGCTCTGTGACGAGAATGGGCTCCTTGCCCCGACTTCGGTGAGGTCTCGTGAGAGGACTCATTTGTGAGGGAGGAAACTTCACAAAAAAATTGCTCTCCATGTCGAGCCTGTTTGATTTCCATGTGTTATTGGGTTCCAATGACTCACACACCCACAAAGGCAAGGTATAGTTAACCGTGCCCATTTCATACATGGCAACTTATGTGTGTTAGGTATGTAGAACAGAATGATTCCCATGAAGTTGTCTTAAGAGGCAGTCGTCTTCTGTTCACATTGAAAACTATGTACATGATATGTATGCCTTGTGAATTGGATGCGATGAATTAATGGTAATGTATATATATATATATGTATGTATGGAATTCTTGGTGAACTTTACAATACAACCGTGCATATGTCTTCAAACATTCTACATAGACTATTTTATGAATCTGTTTTTTTCTTCTGATTTTGCAACTTTGATCGGAAACAACCTTGTTTTTTAGCATAGTATTGCAATCAAACAATTATGTTTTACCCATGACAAACTGTAAAACTCGTTCCACCTCCCCTCCCAAACCGTCAAGTGTATTGGAATACTGTAGTTGGTGCATGTGTTGTACAACTACTATATCTATGCACTAATGTATCCTGTACACTAGTGCATCTTTTCCATACCCATGAGATACATGGACCATGTACACCATCCCAACACACTTGAGCATTTGGGGAGGGATGCAGCACGGGCACCGGATGTCCCCCCCGCCAAAAGGGTAGAGTGTAGTATCAAAGTGTAGCTAGGAAGTGTACTATTTTTGCATGATCAAAAGAAAAAACAATAAGTGAATGTGTTTTGCTAGTCGATTGCTAATATATGATGATCTACAATCAAAGATCAAGGATCGCAATGATCTAGCGATAGGCAAAGATTGGCAATCGATGATCAATGATCGATAACCAACGATCCTTGACCGATAGGCAAAGCCAAAAGGTGAGGAGATCGGACTGTAGAACGGACACCACGTAGTCGGGATCCCCCATCCCAACCCATCGAATGTGTTGGGGTAGTGTAGCTGGTGCATGTATTGCACGTAACGTAGTTCTCTACACTAGTGTATCATATACACTAGTGTATATTTCCATACACTTTCACATGTCCACAAGATACATGAACCATATACATTATCTTGTGGATGCCCCCCCCCCCCCCCAAAAAGGGTAGCGCATATTAGCCAAGTGAACCTGGGAAGTGTCTTATGTTCATGTGGCGGAAAGAAAAAAAACGACAAACATATATATCCGCTCGTTGATCGCCGATCTATGGCAATCGACGATGAAAAGATAAAGGATCTCGATCTGCTACAGACAGGCGACGATTGACGGTCGACGATCGACAATCAAGGATCGAGAATCGACGATCGTCGACAAAGAGGTGGAGTCGAAACACGAGGAGATCAGATAACGGAACGGACACCGCGTAGTCGGGACCCCCCCCCACAACCATCAAATGTATTAGGATAGTGTAGATGGTGCGCGTATCGTACAAAAGCTAGTTATGTACACTGGTGTATCATATACACTAGTGTATATGTCCATGTACTTTCACATGTCCATGAGATACATAGACCATATACACTCTCCCAATACACTTCAGCATTTTGGAGGGGAGAGAGAGAGAGAGAGAGGGAGAGAGAGAGAGAGAG
>SZWC01005775.1:131322-142387 GCA_023375785.1 Penium margaritaceum | reverse complement strand
TGGTCAGAAACACACTGGTCAGAAACACACTGGTCAGAAACACACCGGTCAGAAACACACCGGTTAGAAACACAGTGGTAAGAAACACAGTGGTCAGAAACACAGTGGTCAGAAACCCAGTGGTCACAAACAGAGTCGTCAGACACACAGTGATAAAAAACACAGTGGTCAGAAACACAATGATCAGGAACACAGTGGTGGAAACACTATGTTCAGAAACACCGTGGTCAGAAACACATTGCTCAAAAACACAGTGGTCAGAAACACAGTGGACAGAAAGTCAGTGGTCAGAAACACAGTGGTCACAAACACAGTGGTCAGAAACACACTGGACAGAGACACAGTGGTCAGAAACACACTGGTCAGAAACACACTGTTCAGAAACACACTGGTCAGAAACACACTGGTCAGAAGGACACTGGTCAGAAACACAGTGGTCAGAAACACACTGGTCAGATACACAGTAGTCAAAAACACACTTGACAGAAATACACTGGTCAGAAACACAGTGGTCAGAAACAGGCTAGTCAGAAATACACTGGTCAGGAGCACAGGGATCATAAGAACAGTGGTTAGAAACCCAGTGGTCAAAAACCCAGTGGTCACAATTACAGTGGTCAGAAACACAGTGGTCAGAAACACAGTGGTCAGAAACACAGTGGTCAGAAACACAGTGGTCAGAAACACTATGGTCAGAAACACAGTTTTCAGAAAGACATTGGTCAGAAACACAGTGGCCAGAAACACAGTGGTCACAATCTCAGTGGTCAGAAACACAGTGGTCACAAACACAGTAGTCAGATACACACTGGTCAGAAACACATTGGTCAGAAACACACTGGTCAGAAACACACGGGTGAGAAACACAGTGGTCAGAAACACACAGTCAGAAACACACTAGTCAGAACCACCGTCGTCAGATACACAGTGGTCAGAAACACACTGGTCAGAAACACACTGGTCAGAAACACACAGGTCAGAAACACACTGGTCAGAAATACAGTGGTCAGAAACACGCTTGTCAGAAACACATTTGTCAGAAACACAATGGTCAGAAACACAGTGGTCATAAACAAACTGGTCAGAAACAAAGTGGTCACAAACTCAGTGGTCAGAAGCACAGTGGTCAGAAACACAGTGTTTAGAAACACGCTAGTCAGAAACACACTGCTCAGAAACACAGGGGTGAAAACACAGTGGTCAAAAACACAGTGGTCACAAACACAATGGTCAAAAACACTGTTTTCAGGAACACAGTGGTCAGAAACACAGTGGTCAAAAACACGTTGGTCCGACAACATAGTGGTCAGAAACACAGTAGTCAGAAACACAGTGTTCTGAAACACGGTGGTCAGAAACACAGTTGTAGGAAACACATGGGTCCGAAACACACTGGTCAGAAACACAGTGGTCAAAAACACGTTGGTCCGACAACATAGTGGTCAGAAACACAGTAGTCAGAAACACAGTGTTCTGAAACACGGTGGTCAGAAACACAGTTGTAGGAAACACATGGGTCCGAAACACACTGGTCAGAAACACAGTGGTCAAAAACACGTTGGTCCGACAACATAGTGGTCAGAAACACAGTAGTCAGAAACACAGTGTTCTGAAACACGGTGGTCAGAAACACAGTTGTAGGAAACACATGGGTCCGAAACACACTGGTCAGAAACACGCTGGTCAGAAACGAAGTGGTCAGAAACACAGTGGTCAGAAACATACTGGTCAGAAACACAGTGTCCAGAAACACAGTGATTAGAAACACAGTGGTCAGAATCACGGTGGTCAGAAGCACAATGGTCAGAAACACAGTGGTCAGAAACACAGTGGTCAGAAAGGCACTCGTCAGAAACACACCTGTCAAAAACACAGTGCTCAGAAATACAGTGGTCAGAAACACACTGGTCAGAAACACAGTGGTAAAAAACACACGGGTCAGAAACACAGTGGTCGGAAACACACTGGTCAGAAACACACTGGTCAAAAATACAGTGGTCAGAAACACAATGGTCAGAAACACACTGGTCATAAACACACTGGTCATAAACACAGTGGTTAGAGACACACTGGTCAGAAACACACAGGTCAGAAACACACAAATGAGAAAAACATTCGTCATAAACACAGTGGTCAGAAACACAGTGGTCAGAAACACATTGGTCAGAAACACACTGGTCAGAAAAACAGTGGTCAGAAACACAGTGGTCAGAAACATACTGGTCAGAAACATAGTGGTCTGAAACACGGTGGTAAGAAACACAGTGGTCAGGAACACAGTGGTCAGAAACATAGTTGACAGAAACATAGTGGTCAGAAACACAGTGGTCAGAAACGCACTGGTCAGAAACACACTGGTCAGAAACACACTGGTCAGAAATACAGTGGTCACAAACACACTGGTCAGAGACACAGTGGTAATCAACACACTGGTCAGAAACACAGTGGTCAGAAACACAGTTTTCAGAAACACAGTGGTCATAAACACACTGGTGAGAAAAACGGATACCACTCTGTTGGCTCTAGTGGGTGTGGGGGCACCCTCAAGGATGCCTAACTCTTGCTGATGCACGCTACCATGGTTTGGTGCAACCAATGGACACCTTCGGTGAAGGGTGTGGAACACAAGGATCACGGATGTGAGTGGGCAGAACACGTCGCATTCAGTAGAAATGAATCGAAACACGATTTTGTTACTTATCATAGTGTGATTACATCAGATCTTTATAGCCCGTGATCTAAGCTTTCCAATGCATCCAAGCAAGCCCAAAAAGAAGCAGTAGATTCCCTGCTACGACCGTTGAAGTAACACTTGGTGGAGCCGTCCACCTGGTCTTGCACTCTAGGCAACAGGAGGCGCTTTGACGATGACCCGTCGAAGCGCCTTTCTTTGCCCAGAAGTCAAGGAGAAGTTCATCATGGTCAAGGATGTCCTTATGGTCACCTCATTCATGCCTCGGGTGCATTTGGAGGGCATTACGAATGAACTCGGATCCGTGGCAGTGGAATATCCCGCCACCCATGGCGGGTACCAGATTCCACCCACCCAACACCCGTTTTTCAGACTAGGCTAACTTTCTGAATACTCACTCAAATCGAGCAACTCAAAGCTCAATCCTGCATGGAAAATCCAAGGAATCCAAATACAAAGTCAGATCAGGTGTTTGACCACTCCTCAATGGTCGAACCAGGAAGTACACTCAACGGCACTCATGGCAAGGGGCACACCATGTCAACAATCTTCCCCTTGCACCGCAGCCTTGATGCCTTGTCCTTTGAACCTGTAGCATTTCAAACTTCACAGTGCAGACCCAGCTCCATGCAGTTCGCGTCGTGCCTGTCCGTGGGCTGTGCCTTGGTCATGGCATCGGTGAGCATGCGCTTAGTGCCATAATGCACAATAACGGCATCTCCCTTCGCCACCAAGTCCCGTGCGTAGTGATGACAGATCTCGATGTGCTTGGTCCTCCTGTGCAACACTGGGTTCTGGGTGAGACTGATGGGTTCATGTTGTCAACGTTGAGTGCCCTCGGCTTCCTTTGCGGCACGCCGATCTCCTTTAGCAGCCGTCTCAGCCACACCGCCTCCTTTGCGGCTTCCGTGAGCGCGATGTTCTCCGCTTCGGTGCTGGACAGTGCCACGCAGTCCAGCTTCCGGCTTGCCCATGAATCCGCTGCACCATCAAGCACAAATACGTACCCGGACGTTGATTTTCTGTCATCCACATCACCAGCCCAGTTGGCATCCGAGTAGCCGACCAACTCGAGGGAGTCGTCACGCGCTCCCCCTCCAAACACGAGCCGCGACTGTTTTGTCGCCTTGAGATAGCGGAGGATCCGCTTCACCGCTTGCCAATACAATGGCCCGGGGTCGGCAACGTAGCGGCTGACTTGCCCTCTGCAAAGGCTAGGTTGGGCCGCGTTGCCACCATGGCGTACATAATGCTCCCCACTGCGGACTGGTATGGCACACCTGCCATCTTCTCCTTCTCCTCATGCGTGTTCTGGCCCATGCTCGAGCTCAGCACACACGTGGTGGTCATGGGTGTGCCGATGGGGTTGCACTCCTCCATGTTGTAGCGGCGAAGCACCTCTTGCACGTACGTTGCCTGCCCCATCTCGAGCGTGCGTGCCTTGCGGTCCCTCTTGATGGCGACGCCAAGGTAGTACTCGAGCTCGCCCATGTCGGTCATTTTGAACCGACCGCCCAGCTGCCGCTTCAGGTTCACCAACTCCTCCATGTCCGACGACACGAGGATGAGATCTTCCACGTAGAGTGCCACGATCTGGTGCAACCCCGGCTGCTTCCGCACGTACATGCTGTGATACACTTCGCAGCGCTTGAAGTCAAGCTTGGCCATGAAGCCGTCCATTTTCAGGTACCACATGAGTGGCGCTTGCTTCAGCCCGTAGAGCGCCTTGCGAAGCCGGCACAACTTCCCCGGCGGTGCATCCACCCCCTCCGGCACCTCCATGTAGACCTCATTGTCCTCGTCGCCATTGAGGAACGCAGTTTTCATGTCCATTTGGTGGACTTCGTAGTGGCGCACCGCCGCCACCGAGAGGGTGGAGCGAATGGAGGCAAACATTGCCACCGGCGCGAAGGCTTCATCGTAGTGTTCACCCTTTTGCTGGGCGTACCCCTTCACGACCAGCCGCTCCTTGTACCGCTCCACCTTCCCCTCCTTGGTGAGCTTCTTCTTGAAGATCCGCTTGGAGCCGATGAATTTTGCGGCCTCCAGCCTGTCAATCAGCTGCGAAGTGCCGTTCTCTTCATGGGAGGCGAGCTCAGATTTTATAGCTCCCTCCCACTCAGCCCCATCATTCCGCTGCAATGCCACCTTGACGGTCTCCGGCTCCTGTTGCGCAAAGAACGCTCGAGCGAGCCCAGTCCAGATGCCCTCTGCGGCATCGTACCTACTTGCCGTCCTCCTTACGCGTCCGCTTTTCCGGGGCTGCAGCTGTTGAGGCTGCTGCTGCTGTTGCCATTGCTGCTGCTGCTGCTGTCCCCTCGCGATGCCACTCGCAACGCTGGCCGGCTCCCCCTCTCTTGGGGACCGTGGAGACGCGGGCTCACTCCCCGCCTCCTCATTCAACTCCACTGCTCCCAGCGCTTCAGAGAGGTTGTCCGACACGGCTGAATACAAATCAGCCGCTCCCACATCGCCCGGATGGTTTTTGCCGGCTTGAGCCGATGGAACGTCACCCACTTTTGCGTCCTCCGGCGTCTCACCCTCAAGGATGGGCAGCCACTCCCCATGCTTGGAGAGACCCGCGTCCTTGTCCGACCAACGGCTGGCCTCGTCAAACGTGACGTCGTGACTCTTCACGATCTGCTGCCTCTGCGGGTTGAAGAGCCGGTATGCCTTGCTCCTGCTCTCGCAACCGACGAAGATGTACGGCGAGTTTGCGGGTCCAGCTTGCCCGGCCCCTCTCATGCCTGCACAACAACATAAGGAACACAACCAAACGTACGGAGGTGTACCACAGTTGGCTTCCTCCCGCTCCACATTTCTTGTGGCATCTTCCACACCTTGGACTCCGCGTCTTTTAGCGGCTTCGTCGGCGTCAGGTTCATGATGTACGCCGCTGTCTGCGCCACCTCGCCCCAGTATCGCTGCGCGTGGCCGGCGTCACTCAACATGGACCGGACCATGTTAGGGATGGTACGATTTGCCCTCTAGGCGACGCCGTTCTGCTGCGGAGAGTGTGGCGTAGTTTTCTGCCACGCGATCCCCTTGCTCTTCATCCATGCCAAGCAGCCATCGTACTCGCCACCGTTGTCACTCCAGAACGCCTTCACCTTCAACTCCGTCTGCCGCTCCACAACCGCCACGAATTCCTGCATGCAAGTCAGGACATCACTCTTCCTCTTGATGATGTAGATGTAGAGCTTGTGGCTGTGGTCATCGATGAAGGTGACAAAGTAGCGAGCGCCCCTAATAATGCCTAGCTCTTGTTGATGCACGCTACCAAGGTTTGGGGCAACCAATGGACACCTTTGGTGAAGAGTGTGGAACACACGGATCACGGATGTGAGTGGGCAGAACATGTCACATTCAGTAGAACTGAATCGAAACACAATTTTGTTACTTAGCATAGTGTGATAACATCAGATCCTTATAGCCTGTGATGCAAGCTTTCCAACGCATCCAAGAACAACCAAAACAGAGCAGTAGAGCCCCTGCTAAGGCCGTCAAAGTAACCCTTGCTGGAGCCGCCCACCTGGTCTTGCACTCTAGGCAACGGGAGGCGCTTCGACGATGACCCGTCGAAGCGCCTTTCCTCGCCCAGAAGTCAAGGAGAAGTTCATCCTGGTCAAGGAGGTCCTTATGGTCACCTCATTCATGCCCCGGTTGCTTTTGGAGGGCATTAGGAATGAACTCGGATCCCTGGCGGTGGAATATCCCGCCACCCATGGCGGGTACCAGATTCCACCCACCCAACACCCGTTTTTCGGGCTAGGCTAACTTTCTGAATACTCACTCAAATCAAGCGACTCAAAGCTCGATCCTGCCTGAACAAATCCACAGAATCCAAATCTAAAGTCAGATCAGGTGTTTGACCACTCCTCAGTGGTCGAACCAGGAAGTACACTCAACGGTGCTCATGGCAAGGGGCACACCACGTCAACAGTCAGAAACACACAGGTAAGAAACACAGTGGTCAGAAACACACTGGTCAGAAACACATTGGTCAAAAATACAGTGGTAAGAAACACTCTGGTCAGAAACACACTGGTCAGAAACACACGGGACAGAAACTCAGTGGTCAGAAACACAGTGGTCAGAAACACACTGGTCATAAACACACTGGTCAGAAACACACTGGTCAGAAATACAGTGGTCACAAACACAGTGGCCAGAAACACAGTGCTCAGAAACACACTGGTCAGAAACACACTGGTCAGAAACACAGTGGTAAAAAACACATTGGTCAGAAACACACTGGTCATAAACACACTGGTCAGAAACACAGTGGACAGAAACACACTGGTCAGCAACACACTGGTCAGAAACACAGTTTTCAGAGACACACTGGTCAGGAACACACTGGTCAAAGCACACTGGTCAGAAACACAGTGGTCAGAAACACAGTGGTCAGAAACACACTGGTCAGAAACACAGTGTTCAGAAACACACTGGTTAGAAACACAGTGGTCAGAAACACAGTGATCAGAAACACACTTCTCAGAAACTCACTGGTCAGAAACACACTGGTCAGAAACACAGTGGTCTAAACCACAGTGGTCAGAAACATAGTGGTCAGAAATGCACTGGTCATAAACACTTTGGTCAGAAACACAGTGGTCAGAAATACAGTGGTCAGAAACACACTGTTCAGAAACACAGTTGCCATAAACACACTGGTCAGAAACACAGTGGTCAGAAATACAGTGGTCAGAAACACACTGTTCAGAAACACAGTTGCCATAAACACACTGGTCAGAAACACACTGATCAGAAACACAGTGGTAAGAAACACAGTGGTCAGAAACACACTGGTCAGAATCACAGTGGTCAGAAACAAAGTGGTCAGAAACACACAAGTCAGAAACACCCTGGTCAGAAACACACTGGTCAGAAATACAGTGGATAGTAACACACTAGTCAGAAACACACTGGTCAGAAACACATTGGTGAGAAACCCAATGGTCAGAAACACAGTGGTCAGAAACACACTGGTCAGAAACACACTCGTCAGAAACAAAGTGGTCAGAAACACACTAGTCAGAAACACACTGGTCAGAAACACATTGGTGAGAAACCCAATGGTCAGAAACACAGTGGTCAGAAACACACTGGTCAGAAACACACTCGTCAGAAACAAAGTGGTCAGAAACACAGCGGCAAGAAACACACTGGACATAAACACAATGGTGAGAAACACACTGGTCAGAAACACAGTGGTCACAAACACACTGGTCAGAAACACAGTGGTCAGAAACACACTGGTCATAATCATTGTGGTCATAAACACAGTGGTCATAAACACAGTGGTCAGAAACACAATAGTCAGAAACGCACTGGTCAAAAACACAGTGGTCAGAAACACAGTGGTTAGAAACACGGTGGTCAGAAACACAGTGGTCAGGAACACAGTGGTCAGAAACACAGTGGTCAGACACACAGTGGTCAGAAACACAGTGGTCAGAAAGACAGTGGTCAGAAACACACTGGTCAGAAACACAGTGGTTAGAAACACAGTGGTCAGAAACACAGTGGACAGAAACACAGTGGTCAGAAACACAGTGGTAAAAAACACAGTGGTCAGAAACATACTGGTCAGAAACACACCGGTCAGAAGCACAGTGGTCAGAAACACAGTGGACAGAAACACAGTGGTCAGAAACACAGTGGTAAAAAACACAGTGGTCAGAAACATACTGGTCAGAAACACACCGGTCAGAAGCACAGTGGTCATAAACACACTGGTCAGAAACACACTGGTCAGAAACACAGTTGTAAGAAACTCACTGGTCAGAAACACAGTGGTCAGAAATACAGTGGTCAGAAAGACACGGGTCAGAAACACAGTGGTCAGAAACACACTGTTCAGAAACACACTGATCAAAAATACAGTGGTCAGAAACACAGTGGTCGGAAACACACTGGTGAGATACACAGGGGTCAGAAACACAGTGGTCGGAAACACACTGGTCAGAACATACTTGTCGGAACACTGGTCAGGGACACATTGGCCAGAAACACAGTGGTCAGAAACACACTGGTCAGAAAGACACTGGTCAGAAACACAGTGGTCAGAAACACATTGGTCAGAAACACATAGGTCAGGAACACAGTGGTCAGAAACACACTGGACAGAAACACAGTGGTATGAAACACACTGGTCATAAACACAGTAGTCAGAAACACCTTGGTCATAAACACAATGGTCAGAAACACAGTGGTCAGAAACACACTGGTCAGAAACACCCTGGTCAGAAACACACTGGTCATAAACACACTGGTCCAAAACACACTGGTGAGAAACACATTGGTCAGAAACACAGTGGTCAGAAACACAGTGGTCAGAAACACACTGGTCACAAACACACTGGTCAGAAAAACAGTGGTCAGAAACACAATGGTCAGAAACACAGTGGTCAGAAACACACTGGTCAGAAACACAGGGGTCAGAAACACACTGGTCAGAAACACAGTGGACAGAAACACACAGGTCAGAAACACACTGGTCAGAAACACAGTGGACAGAAACACACAGGTCAGAAACACACTGGTCAGAAACACAGTGGACAGAAACACACAGGTCAGAAACACACTGGTCAGAAACACAGTGGACAGAAACACACAGGTCAGAAACACACTGGTCAGAAACACAGTGGACAGAAACACACAGGTCAGAAACACACTGGTCAGAAACACAGTGGACAGAAACACACAGGTCAGAAACACACTGGTCAGAAACACAGTGGACAGAAACACACAGGTCAGAAACACACTGGTCAGAAACACAGTGGACAGAAACACACAGGTCAGAAACACACTGGTCAGAAACACAGTGGTCAGAAACACAACGGTCAGAAACACAGTGGTCAGAAACACACTGGTCAGACACACAGTGGTCAGAAACACTGTGGTCATAGAAACAGTCGTAAAAAACAAAGTCGTGATGAACACACTGGTCACAAACACAGTGGTCAGAAACACAGTGGTCAGAAACACAGTGGTTGGAAACACTATGGTCAGAAACACACTGGTAAGAAACACACAAGTCATAACACAGTGGCCAGAAACACACAGGTCAGAAACACACTGGTCATACACAAAGTGGTCATACACACTCTGGTCAGAAACACAGTGGACAGAAACACACAGGTCAGAAACACACTGGTCAGAAACACAGTGTTCTTAGAGACACTGGTCAGGAGCACACTGGTCAGAAACACAGTGGTCAGAAACACGGTGGTCAGAAACACACTGGTCAGAAACACAGTGGTCAGAAACACAGTGGTCAGAAACACATTCGTCATAGACATTGTAGTCAGAAGCACACTGCTAAAAAATGCACTGGTCAGAAACACAGTGGTCAGAAACACAGTGGTCAGAAACACACTGGTCAGAAACACACCGGTCACAAACACACTGGTCAGAAACACAGTGGTCAGAAACACAGTGGTCAGAAACACACTGGTCAGAAACACACCGGTCAAAAATTCAGTGGGCAGAAACACACAGGCCAGAAACACACTGGTCAGAAACACATTGGTCAGAAACCCAGTGGTCAGAAACACACTGGTCGGAAACACACTGGTCAGAAACACACTCGTCAGAAACACAGTGGTCAGAAACACAGTGGTGAGAAACACACTGGTCAGAAACACAGTGGTCAGAGACACACTGGTCAGAAACACACTGAGTAGAAACATTGTGGTAAAAAACACAGTGGTCATAAACACAGTGGTCTGAAACACAGTTGTCAGAAACACACTTGTCAGAAACACAGTGGTCAGAAACACAATGGTCAGAAACACGGTGGTCAGAAACACAGTGGTCAGGAACACAGTGGTCAGAAATACAGTGGTCAGAAACACAGTGGTCAAAAACACAGTGGTCAGAAACACACTGGTCAGAAACACACTGGTCAGAAACACAGTGGTCATAAATACACTGGTCAGAAACACACTGGTCAGAAACACACTCGTCAGAAACACAGTGGTCAGAAACACAGTGGTCAAAAACACAGTGGTCAGAAACACACTGGTCAGAAACACACTGGTCAGAAACACAGTGGTCATAAACACACTTGTCAGAAACACACTGGTCAGAAACACAGTTGTAAGAAACACACTGGTCAGATACACACTGGTCAGAATCACAGTGGTCAGAAACAAAGTGGTCAGAAATACACGGGTCATAAACACAGTGGTCAAAAACACACTGTTCACAAACACACTGGTCAAAAAGAGAGTGGTCAGAAACACACTGGTCGGAAAAACACTGGTTAGAAACACAAGGGTCCGAAACACAATGCTCAGAAACACACTGGTCAGAAACACAGTGGTCAGAAACACACTGGTCAGAAACACACTGGTCAGAAACACA
>SZWC01005775.1:97119-121790 GCA_023375785.1 Penium margaritaceum | reverse complement strand
TGGTCAGAAACACAGTGGTCAGAAACACAGTGGTCAGAAACAGACTGGTTTCAAACACAGTGGTCAGAAACACACTAGTCAGAAACACACTGGTCAGAAACACGATGGTCATGAACACAGTGGTCATAAACACATGGGTCAGAAACACAGTGACCATAAACACTGTGGTCAGCAACAAAGTGGTCAGAAACACACTGGTCAGAAACGTAGTGGTCATAAACACAGTGGTCGAAGACACAGTGGTCATGGACAAACTGGTCAGAAACACAGTGGTCGAAGACACAGTGGTCAGAGACACACTGGTCAGAACCACAGTGGCCAGGAACTGAGTGGTCACAAACTCAGTGGTCAGAAACACACTGGTCAGAAACACAGTGGTCAGAAACACAGTTGTCAGAAACACAGTGGTCAGAAACACAGTGGTCAGAAACACACTTGTCAGAAACACGGTGGTCAGAAACACAATGGTCGGAAATACAGTGGTCAGAAATACACTGGTCAGAAACGCAGTGGTAAGAAAGACAGTGGTCAGAAACACAGTGGTCAGAAACACACTGGTCAGAATAACAAATGTCAAAAACACACTGTTCACAAACACACTGGTCAGAAATATAGTGGTCAGAAACACACTGGTCATAAACACGTTGGTTAGAAACACAGTGGTCAGAAACACACTTGTCTGAAACACAGTGGTCAGAAACACACTGGTCAGAAACACACTGGTCAGAAACACAGTGGTCAGAAACACACTGGTCAGAAACACAGTTGTCAGACACACAGAGGACAGAAACACACTGGTCAGAAACACACTGGTCAGAAACACAGTGGTCAGAAACACACTGGTCAGAAACACAGTTGTCAGACACACAGAGGACAGAAACACACTGGTAAAAAACATACTGGTCAGAAACACAGCGGTAACAAACACAGTGGTCTGAAACACACTGGTCAGAAACACAGTGGTCAGAAACACAGTGGTCAGAAACACAGTGGTCAGAAACATGGTGGTCACAAAAACAGTGGTCAGAAACACAGCGGTAACAAACACAGTGGTCTGAAACACACTGGTCAGAAACACAGTGGTCAGAAACACAGTGGTCAGAAACACAGTGGTCAGAAACATGGTGGTCACAAAAACAGTGGTCAGAAACACACTGGTCAGAAACAAACTGGTCAGAAACACAGTGGTCGGAAACACAGTGGTCAGAGACACAGTTTTCAGAAACACTCTGGTCAGAAACACGCTGGTCAGAAACACATTGGTCAGAAACACAGTGGTCATAAACACACTGGCCAGAAACACAGTGGTCATAAACACACTGGTCAGAAACACACTGGTCAGAAACACAGTGGTCAGGAACACAGTGGTCAGAAACACAATGGTCAGAAACACAGTGGTCAGAAACGCACTGGTCAGAAACACGCTGGTCAGGAAAACAGTGGTCAGAAATACAGTGGTCAGAAACACATGGGTCAGAAACACAGTGGTCAGAAACATAGTGGTCAGAAACACACTGGTCAAGATAACAGTGGTCAGAAACACAGGGGTCAAAAACACAGTGGTCACAACCACAGTGGTCAGAAACACGCTGGTCAGAAAAACAGTGGTCATAAACACACTGGTCAGAAACACAGTGGTCATATACACAGTGGTCAGAAACACACTGGTCAGGAACACACTGGTCAGAAACACAGTGATCACAAACACTGTGGTCAGAAACACACTGGTCAGAAACACAGTGACCAGAAGCACACTGGTCAGAAACACAGTGGTCAGAAACACACTGGTCACAAACATAGTGGTCAGAAACATATTGGTCATAAACATTGTGGTCAGAAACACAGTGGTCAGAAACACACTGGTCAGAAACACAGTGGTTAGAGACACACTGGTCAGAAACACACTGGTCAGAAACACAGTGGTCAGAAACGCACTGGTCAGAAACTCGCTGGTCAGAAATACAGTGGTCAGAAATACAGTGGTCATAAACACACTGGGAAGAAACACAGTGGTAAGAAACACAGTGTCAGAAACGAACTGGTCAGAAACACTGTGGTCAGAAACACACGGGTCAGAAACACAGTGGTCCGAAACAAAGTGGTCAGAAACACACTTGTCTGAAACACATTGGTGAGAAGCACAGTGGTTAGATACACAGTGGTCAGAAACACAGTGGTCAGAAACACAGTGGTCAGAAACACACTGGTCAGAAACACAGTGGTCATGTACACAGTGGTCAGAAACACAGTGGTAAAAAACACACTGGTCAGAAACACGGTGGTCAGAAACACAGTGGTCAGAAACACAGTGGTCATAAACACGGTGGTCAGAAGCACAGTGGTCAGAAATACACCGGTCAGAAACACACTGGTCAGAAACTCAGTGGTCAGAAAAACAATGGCCAGAGACATAGTGGTCAGATACAAAGTGGTCAGAAACACACTGGTCGGAAACAAACTGGTCAGAAACACAGTGGTCGGAAACACAGTGGTCAGAGACACAATGGTCAGAAACACACTGGTCAGAAACAAAGTGGTCAGAAACACACTCGTCATAAACAGAGTGGTCATAAACACACTGGTCACAAACGCAGTGGTCAGAAACACAGTGGTCAGAAACACACTGGTCATAAACACAGTGGTCAGAAACACAGTTGTCAGAAACACAGTGGTCAGACACACAATGGTCAGAAACACACTGGTCAGAAACACAGTGGTCAGAGACACACTGGTCAGAAACACACTGGTCAGAAACACACTGGTCAGACATACAGTGGTCAGAAGCACACTGGTCAGAAACACACTGGTCAGAAACACACTGGTCAGACATACAGTGGTCAGAAACACACTGGTCAGAAACACACTGGTCAGAAACACATGGGTTAGAAACACACTTGTCAGAAACACACTTGTCTGAAACACACTGGTCAGAAACACACTGGTGAGAAACACAATGGTCAGAAACATAGTGGTCATATACACAGTGGTCAGAAACACACTGGTCAGGAACACACTGGTCAGAACCACAGTGGTGAGAAACACAGTTCTCAGAAACACAGTGGTCAGACACACAGAGGACAGAAGCACACTGGTCAGAAACACACTGGTCAGAAACAAATTGGTCAGAAACACAGTGGTATTAAACACAATGGTCCGAAACACACTGGTCAGAAACACAATGGTTAGAAACACAGTGGTCAGAAACACCGTGGTCAGAAACACGGTGGTCAGAAGCACTGTGGTCAGAAATACACTGGTCAGAAACATACTGGTCAGACACAGAGGTCAGAAAGACAATGGTCAGGGAAACAGTGGTCACAAAGACAGTGGTCAGAATCACAGTGGTCAGAAACACACTGGTCAGAAACACACTGGTCAGAAACACAGTGGTCAGAAACGCACTGGTCAGAAACACGGTGGTTAGAAACACAGCGGTCAGAAACACGGTGGTCAGAAAGAAAATGGTCAGGAGCACAGTGGTCAGAAACACAGTGGTCAGAAACGCACTGGTCAGAAACACACTGGTCAGAAACACAGTGGCCATGAACTCTGTGGTCAGAAATACACTGGTCAGAAACACAGTGGCCATGAACTCTGTGGTCAGAAATACACTGGTCAGAAACACAGTGGCCATGAACTCTGTGGTCAGAAATACACTGGTCAGAAACACAGTGGCCATGAACTCTGTGGTCAGAAATACACTGGTCAGAAACACAGTGGCCATGAACTCTGTGGTCAGAAATACACTGGTCAGAAACACAGTGGCCATGAACTCTGTGGTCAGAAATACACTGGTCAGAAACACAGTGGCCATGAACTCTGTGGTCAGAAATACACTGGTCAGAAACACAGTGGCCATGAACTCTGTGGTCAGAAATACACTGGTCAGAAACACAGTGGCCATGAACTCTGTGGTCAGAAATACACTGGTCAGAAACACAGTGGCCATGAACTCTGTGGTCAGAAATACACTGGTCAGAAACACAGTGGCCATGAACTCTGTGGTCAGAAATACACTGGTCAGAAACACAGTGGCCATGAACTCTGTGGTCAGAAATACACTGGTCAGAAACACAGTGGCCAGAAACACACTGGTCAGAAACACAGTGGTCAGAAACACACTGGTCAGAATCACAATGGTCAGAAACACAGTGTTCATAAACACAGTGGTCAGAAACACACTGGTCAGAAACACAGTGGTCAGAAACACACTGGTCAGAAACACAGTGGTCAGAGACACAGTGGTCAGAAACACACTGGTCAGAAACACAGTGGTCAGAAACACACTGGTCAGAAACACAGTGGTCAGAAACACACTGGTCAGAAACACAGTGGTCAGAGACACAGTGGTCAGAAACACACTGGTCAGAAACACAGTGGTCAGAAACACACTGGTCTGAAACACATTGGTCATAAACACACTGGTCAGACACACAGTGGTCAGAAAGACACTGGTCAGAAACACAGTGGTCAGAAACACAGCGGTCAGAAACACAGTGGTCAGAAACACAGCGGTCAGAAACACAGTGGTCAAAAAAGGACTGGTCATAAACACGCTGGTCAGAAACACAGTGGTCAGAAATACAGTGGTCAGAAGCACACTGGTCAGGAAGACAGTGGTAGGAAACACAGTGGTCAGAAACAAACTGGTCAGAAACACAGTGGTCATGAACACACTGGTCAGAATAAGAGTGGTCCGAAACACACTTTTCAGAAACACAGTGGTCAGAAATACAGTGGTCAGAAACACACTGGTGAGAAACACACTGGTCAGAAGCACCGGGGTTGGAAACACAGTGGTCAGAGACAGACTTGTCTGAAACACACTGGTCAGAAACACACTGGTCAGAAACACACTTGTCAAAAACACAGTGGTCACATACACAGTGGTATGAAACACACTGGTCAGGAACACACTGGTCAGAATCACAGCGGTCAGAAACACTGTGGTCAGAAACACAGTGGACAGAAACACACTGCTCAGAAACACACTAGTCGGAAACACATTGGTCAGAAACACAGTGGTGAGAAACTCAATGGTCCGAGACATACTGGTCAAAAACACAGTGGTCAGAAACACAGTGGTCAGAAACACAGTGGTCAGAAAAACAATGGTCAGAAAAACAGTGGTCAAAAACACTGTGGTCAGAAACATACTGGTCAGAAACAAACTGGTCAGTGACGCTGTGGTCAGAAACATTGTGGTCAGGGACACAGTGGTCAGAAACACACTGGTCAGAAACACAGTGGTCAGAAACACACTGGTCAGAAACACAGTGGTCATAAACACACTGGTCAGAAACACAGTGGTCAGAAACATAGTGGTCAGAAACACACTGGTCAGAAACACAGTGGTCAGAAACACACTGGTCAGAAACACAGTGGTCATAAACACACTGGTCAGAAACACAGTGGTCAGAAACATAGTGGTCAGAAACACACCGGTCAGAAACACAGTGGTCAGAAACACAGTTGTCAGAAACGCACTGGTAAGAAACACGCTGGTTAGAAACACAGTGGTCAGAAATACAGTGGTCGGAAACACACTAGTCAGAAACACAGTGGTAAGGAACACAGTGGTCAGAAACACAGTGGTAAGAAACACAGTCGTCCAAAACACACTGGTCAGAATAACAATGGTGAGAAACACACTGTTCAAAAACACACTGGTCAGAAATAGAGTGGTCAGAAGCAAACTAGTCAGAAACACACTGGTCAAAAACACATGGGTTAGAAACACGCTGGTCAGAAACACACTTGTCTGAAACACACTGGTCAGAAACACACTGGTCAGAAACACACTGGTCAGAAACACAGTGTTCACAAACACATTGCTCATAAACACAGTGGTCAGAAACACAGTGGTTACAAACACACTGGTCAGAAACACAGTGGTCAGAGACACGGTGGTCAGAAACACACTGGTCAGAAACAAAGTGGTCAGAAACACAGTGGTCAGAAACACAGTGGTCATAAACACACTGGTCAGACACACGGTGGTCAAAAAGACACTGGTCAGAAACAAAGTAGTCAGAAACACAATGGTCAGAAACACAGCGGTCAGAAACGCAGTGGTCAGAAACACACTGGTCAGAAACACAGTGGTCAGAAACACACCGGTCAGAAACACACTGGTCAGAAACAGAGTGGTCATAAACGCACTGGTCAGAAACACAGTGGTCAGCAACACACTGGTCAGAAACACAGTGGGCAGAAACACAGTGGTCAGAAACACAGTGGACAGGATCACACTGGTCAGAAACACAGTGGTCATAAACACAAAGATCAGAAACTCACTGGTCAGAAACACGCCGGTCACAAACATAGTGGTCAGAAACACACAGTGGAGAAACACACTGGTCAGAAATGCAGTGGGCAGAAACACACCGGTCAGAAACACACTGGTCAGAAACAGAGTGGTCATAAACGCACTGGTCAGAAACACAGTGGTCAGCAACACACTGGTCAGAAACACAGTGGGCAGAAACACAGTGGTCAGAAACACAGTGGACAGGATCACACTGGTCAGAAACACAGTGGTCATAAACACAAAGATCAGAAACTCACTGGTCAGAAACACGCCGGTCACAAACATAGTGGTCAGAAACACACAGTGGAGAAACACACTGGTCAGAAATGCAGTGGGCAGAAACACACCGGTCAGAAACACACTGGTCAGAAACAGAGTGGTCATAAACGCACTGGTCAGAAACACAGTGGTCAGCAACACACTGGTCAGAAACACAGTGGGCAGAAACACAGTGGTCAGAAACACAGTGGACAGGATCACACTGGTCAGAAACACAGTGGTCATAAACACAAAGATCAGAAACTCACTGGTCAGAAACACGCCGGTCACAAACATAGTGGTCAGAAACACACAGTGGAGAAACACACTGGTCAGAAATGCAGTGGGCAGAAACACACCGGTCAGAAACACACTGGTCAGAAACAGAGTGGTCATAAACGCACTGGTCAGAAACACAGTGGTCAGCAACACACTGGTCAGAAACACAGTGGGCAGAAACACAGTGGTCAGAAACACAGTGGACAGGATCACACTGGTCAGAAACACAGTGGTCATAAACACAAAGATCAGAAACTCACTGGTCAGAAACACGCCGGTCACAAACATAGTGGTCAGAAACACACAGTGGAGAAACACACTGGTCAGAAATGCAGTGGGCAGAAACACACCGGTCAGAAACACACTGGTCAGAAACAGAGTGGTCATAAACGCACTGGTCAGAAACACAGTGGTCAGCAACACACTGGTCAGAAACACAGTGGGCAGAAACACAGTGGTCAGAAACACAGTGGACAGGATCACACTGGTCAGAAACACAGTGGTCATAAACACAAAGATCAGAAACTCACTGGTCAGAAACACGCCGGTCACAAACATAGTGGTCAGAAACACACAGTGGAGAAACACACTGGTCAGAAATGCAGTGGGCAGAAACACACCGGTCAGAAACACACTGGTCAGAAACAGAGTGGTCATAAACGCACTGGTCAGAAACACAGTGGTCAGCAACACACTGGTCAGAAACACAGTGGGCAGAAACACAGTGGTCAGAAACACAGTGGTCCGAAACACAGTGGTCAAAAACACACTGGTCAATAACACAGTGGTCAGAAACACACTGGTCAGAAACACAGTGGTAAAAAAGACACTGGTGAGAAACACTCTGGTCAGAAATACACTGGTCGGAAACACACTGGTCAGAAACACACAAGTCAGAAACATAGTGGTCAGAAACACACTGCTGAGAAACACAGTGGTCAAAAACACAGTGGTCAGAACACACTGGTTAGAAACACAGTGGTCAGCAACACACTGGTCAGAAACACACTGGTCAGAAGCACGGTGGTCATAAACACAGTGGTCAGAAACACAGTGATCAGAAACATAGTGGTCAGAGACACACTGGTCAGAAACACACTGGTCAAGAACATACTGGTCAGAAGCACACTGCTCATAAACACAGTGGTAAGAAACACGGTGGTCAGAAACACGGTGGTCATAAACACAGTAGTCAGAAACACAGTGGTCAGAAGCACAGTGGCCAGAAACACACTGGTCAGAAACACGCTGGTCAGAAAAACACTGGTCAGAAACACAGTGGTAAAAAACACAGTGGTCCGAAAAACACTGGTCAGAAACACAGTGGTCAGAAAAACAATGGTCAGAAACACAGTGGTCAGAAACAAAAGTGGTCAGAAACACACTGGTCAGAAACACAGTGGTCAGGAACACAGTGGTCACGAACACACTGTTCAGAAGCACACTGGTCAGAAACACACTGGTCAAAAACACAGTGGTAAAAAACACAGTGGTCCGAAACACACTGGTCAGAAAGACAGTGGTCAGAAAAACAATGGTCAGAAACACAGTGGTCAGAAACAAAAGTGGTCAGAAACACACTGGTCAGAAACACAGTGGCCAGAAACACAGTGGTCAGGAACACACTGTTCAGAAACAAACCTGTCAGAAACACAGTTGTCTGAAACAGAGTGGTCAAAGACACATTGGTCAGAAACATACTGGTCAGAAAGACAGTGGTCAGAAACACACTGGTCAGAAACACAGTGGTCATAAACACATTGGTTTGAAGCACAGTGGTCAGAAACACAGTGGTCAGAAACACACTGGTCAGAAACACGCTGATCAGAAACACAGTGGTCAGAAACACGGTGGTCAGAAACACAGTGATCAGAAACACAGTGGTCAGAAACGCATTGGTCAGAAACACCCTGGTCAGAAACACAGTGGTCAGAAATACAGTGGTCAGAAACACACTGGTCAGAAACACAGTACTAAGAAACATAGTGGTCAGAAACAAACTGGTCAGAAACACAGTGGTCATAAACACAGTGGTCAGAAACACACTGGAAAGGAACACAGTGGTCAGAAACACACTGTTCAGAAATACACTTGTCAGAAACACACTGGTCAGAAACACACTGGTCAGAAACACACTGGTCAGAAACACAGTGGTCATATACACACTGGTCAGAAACACGGTGGTAAAACAAAACAATGGTCAGAAACACAGTGGTCTGAAACAAAGTCGTCAGAAATACACTGGTCAGAAACACAGTGGTCAGAAACACAGTGGTCAAGAGCACACTGTCAGAAACAAACTAGTCAGAAACACAGTAGTCAGAAACACAGTTGTCAGAGACACAGCGGTCAGAAAAACTCTGGCCAAAAACACAGTGGTGGGAAACACAATGGTCAGAAACACACTGGTCAGAAACACTGTGGCCAGAAATACACTGGTCAGAAAAACAGTGGTGAGAAACACACTGGTCAGAAACATTGTGGTCAGAAACACAGTGGACATAAACACAGTGGTCAGAAACACAGTGGTCAGAAACACAGTTGTCAGAAATGCACTGGTTGGAAACACAGTGGTCAGAAACACAATGGTCAGAAACACACTGGTCAGAAACACAGTGGTCAGAAATACAGTGGTCAGAAACACAGTGGTCAGAAACACAGTTGTCAGAAATGCACTGGTTGGAAACACAGTGGTCAGAAACACAATGGTCAGAAACACACTGGTCAGAAACGCAGTGCTCAGAAAGACACTGGTCGGAAGCACAGTGGTCATAAACACACTGGTTTGAAACACAGTGGTCAGAAACACAGTGGTCGGAAAGACACTGGTCAGAAACACAGTGGTCAGAAACACAGTGGTCAGAAACACGGTGGTCATAAACGCAGCGATCAGAAACACAGTGGTCTGAAACGCAT
This sequence comes from Penium margaritaceum, assembly GCA_023375785.1. NCBI lineage: Eukaryota > Viridiplantae > Streptophyta > Zygnematophyceae > Desmidiales > Peniaceae > Penium > Penium margaritaceum. The sequence continues at coordinate 112,027 of SZWC01005775.1, read as the reverse complement.
TGGTCAGAAACACTCTGGTCAGAAACACAGTGGTCAGAAATACAGTGGTCAGAAACACACTGGTCAGAAACAAAGTACTAAGAAACACAGTGGTCAGAAAGAAACTGGTCAAAAACACATTGGTCATAAACACAGTGGTCAGACACACACTGGTCAGAACCACACTGGTCATAAACGCAGTGGTCAGAAACACAGTGGTCAGAAATACAGTGGTCAGAAACACACAGGTCAGAAACACACTGGTCAGAAACACAGGGGTAAGAAACACAGTGGTCAGAAACACACTGGTCTGAAACACAGTGCTCAGAAGCACAGTGGTCATAAACACACTGGTCAGAAACATAGTAGTCAGAAACACAGTGGTCAGAAACACGGTGGTCAGAAACACAGCAATCAGAAACACAGTGGTCAGAAACACAGTGGTCACAGACACAGTTGTCAGAAACACAGTGGTCAGAAACACAGTGGTCAGAAACACACTGGTCAGTAACACAATGGTCAGAAATCCACTGGTCAGAAACACAGTGGTCAGAAACACATTGGTCAGAAACACTGTGGTCAGAAACACGGTGGTCAGAAACACAGTAGTCAGAAACACACTGGTCAGAAACACACTGGTCAGAGACACATTGGTCAGAAACACACTGGTCAGAAAGACACTGTTCAGAACCACAGTGGTCAGAAACACACTGCTCAGAAACACTGTGGTGAGAAACAAACTGGTCTGAAACACACCGGTCAAAAGCACATTGGTCAGAAACATAGTGGTCAGAAACACACTGGTGAGAAACACAGTGATCAGAAACACAATGGTCAGAAACACAGTGGTCAGAAACACGTTGGTGAGAAACACACTGGTCAGAAACACAGTGGACATAAACACAGTGTTCAGAAACAGAGTGGTCAGAGACACAATGGTTAGAAGCACACTGGTCAGAAACACAGTGGTCATAAACACATTGATCAGAAACACACTGGTCAGAAACACAGTGGTCAGAAACACACTGGTCAGAAACACAGTGGTCAGAAACACAGTGGTCATAAACACATTGATCAGAAACACACTGGTCAGAAACACAGTGGTCAGAAACACACTGGTCAGAAACACAGTGGTCAGAAACCCACTGGTCAGAAACACAATGGTCAGAAACACACTGGTCAGAGACACACTGGTCAGAAACACGCTGGTCAGAAACACGCTGGTCAGAAACACTGTGGTCAGAAACACACTGGTCGGAAACACACTGGCCAGAAATGCACTGGTCAGAAACATACTGGTCGGAAGCACACTGGTGAGAAGCATAATGATCAGAAACACATTGGTCAGAAACACACTGGTCAGAAACACAGTGGTCAGAAACACACTTTTCAGAAACACATTGGTCAGAAACACAGTGGTCAGAAATCTAGTGGTCAGAGACACAGTGATCAGAAACTCAGTGGTCAGAAACACAGTGGTCAGAAACACACTGGTCGGAAACACACTGGTCAGAAACACAGTGGTCAGAAACAAAGTGGTCAGAAACACACTGGTCATAAACACTGTGGTCAGAAACACAGTGGTCAGAAACATGGTGGCCAGAAACACACTGGTCAGAAACACACTGGTCAGAAGCACAGTGGTCAGAAACACAGTGGTAAATAACAAAGTGGTCCAAATCACACTGGTCAGAAACACACTGGTCAGAAACACAGTGGTAAATAACAAAGTGGTCCAAATCACACTGGTCAGAAACACACTGGTCAGAAACAGAGTGGTCAGAAACACAGTGGTCAGAAACACGGTGGTCAGAAACACGGTGGTCAGAAACACACTGGTCAGAACTACAGTGGTCAGAAACACAGTGGTCAGAAACACGGTGGTCAGAAACAAAGTGGTCAGAAACACACTGGTCAGAAACAAACTGGTCAGAAACACAGTGGTCAGACACACAGTGGTCAGAAACACATTGGTCAGAAACACAATAGTCAGGAACACAGTGGTCAGAAACACAATGGTTGGAAATACAGTGGTCAGAAACAAACTGGTAATAAACACTCTGGTCAGAACGGAGTGGTCACAAACACAGTGGTCAGAAACACAGTGGTCAGAAACACAGTGGTCAGAAACACACTGGTCAGAAACACAATGGTCAGAAATCCACTGGTCAGAAACACAGTGGTCAGAAACACACTGGTCAGAAACACAATGGTCAGAAATCCACTGGTCAGAAACACAGTGGTCAGAAACACATTGGTCAGAAACACTGTGGTCAGAAACACAGTGGTCAGAAACACAGTTGTCAGAAACACACTGGTTAGAAACACACTGGTCAGAGACACACTGATCAGAAACACACTGGTCAGGAACACACTATTCAGAACCACAGTGATCAGAAACACAGTTTTCAGAAACACTGTGGTCAGAAACAAACTGGTCAGAAACACAGTGGTCAGAAACACACTGGTCAGAAACACTGTGGTCAGAAACACACTGGTCGGAAACACACTGGCCAGAAATACACTGGTCAGAAACATACTGGTCGGAAACACACTGGTGAGAAACACAATGATCAGAAACACATTGGTCAGAAACACACTGGTCAGAAACACAGTGGTCAGAAACACACTGGTCAGAAACACACTGGTCGGAAACACACTGGTGAGAAACACAATGATCAGAAACACATTGGTCAGAAACACACTGGTCAGAAACACAGTGGTCAGAAACACACTGGTCAGAAACACACTGGTCACAAAGACAGTGGTCAGAAATTTAGTGTTCAGAGACACAGTGATCAGAAACTCAGTGGTCAGAAATACAGTGGTCAGAAACACGCTGGTCAGAAACACATTGGTCAGAAAACCACTGGTCGGAAACACACTGGTCAGAAACACAGTGGTCAGAAACACACTGGTCAGAAACACAGTGGTCATAAACACTGTGGTCAGAAACACAGTGGTCAGAAACACGGTGGCCAGAAACACACTGGTCAGAAACACAGTGGTCAGAAACACACTGGTCAGAAACACAGTGGTCATAAACACTGTGGTCAGAAACACAGTGGTCAGAAACACGGTGGCCAGAAACACACTGGTCAGAAACACAATGGTCAGAAGCACAGTGGTCAGAAACACAGTGGTAAATAACAAAATGGTCCAAATGACACTGGTCAGAAACACACTGGTCAGAAACACAGTGGTCAGAAACACAGTGGTCAGAAACACGGTGGTCAGAAACACGGTGATCAGAAATACACTGGTTAGAACTACACTGGTCAGAAACACAGTGGTTAGAAACACGGTGGTCAGAAACAAAGTGGTCGAAAACACACTGGTCAGAAACAAACTGGTCAGAAACACAGTAGTCAGACACACAGTGGTCAGAAACACATTGGTCAGAAACACAATGGTCAGAAACACAGTGGTCAGAAACACAATGGTCAGAAACACAGTGGTCAGAAACAAACTGGTAATAAACACCCTGGTCAGAACGCAGTGGTCAGAAACACACTGGTCAGAGACACACTGATCAGAAACACACTGGTTAGAAACACAGTGGTCAGAAACACACTGGTCAGAAACACAATGGTCAGAAATCCACTGGTCAGAAACACAGTGGTCAGAAACACATTGGTCAGAAACACTGTGGTCAGAAACACAGTGGTCAGAAACACGGTAGTCAGAAACACACTGGTCAGAAACACACTGGTTAAAGACACACTGATCAGAAACACACTGGTCAGAAACACACTGTTCAGAACCACAGAGGTCAGAAACACACTGCTCAGAAACACTGTGGTCAGAAACAAACTGGTCGGAAACAGACTGGTCAGAAGCACATTTGGCAGAAACATACTGGTCAGAAACACACTGGTGAGAAACACAGTGATCAGAAACACAATGGTCAGAAACACGGTGGTCAGAAACACGGTGGTCAGAAACACACTGGTCAGAAACACACTGGTGAGAAACACAGTGATCAGAAACACAATGGTCAGAAACACGGTGGTCAGAAACACGGTGGTCAGAAACACACTGGTCAGAAACACACTGGTCAGTTACAGAGTGGTCAGGAAAACACTGGTGAGAAACACACTGGTCAGAAACACACTGGACATAAACACAGTGATCAGAAACACATTGATCAGAAACACACTGGTCAGAAACACAGTGGTCAGACACACACTGGTCAAAAACACAGTGGTCAGAAACCCACTGGTCAGAAACACAATGGTCAGAAACACACTGGTCAGAAATACAGTGGTCAGAAACACAGTGGTCAGAAACACACTGGTCAGAAACACAGTGGTCAGAAACACACTGGTCAGAAACACAGTGGGCAGAAACACACTGGTCAGAAACACTGTGGTCAGAAACACACTGGTCGGAAACACACTGGCAAGAAATACACTGGTCAGAAACATAGTGGTCGGCAACACACTGGTGAGAAACACAATGATCAGAAACACATTGGTCAGAAACACAGTGGTCAGAAACACAGTGGTCAGAAACACACTGGTCAGAAACACACTGGCAAGAAATACACTGGTCAGAAACATAGTGGTCGGCAACACACTGGTGAGAAACACAATGATCAGAAACACATTGGTCAGAAACACAGTGGTCAGAAACACAGTGGTCAGAAACACACTGGTCAGAAATACATTGGTCAGAAACACAGTGGTCATAAATATAGTGGTCAGAGACACAGTGGTCAGAAACACAGTGGTCAGAAACGCTGTGGTCAGAAACACAGCGATCAGAAACACAGTGGTCTGAAACGCATTGGTCAGAAACACTCTGGTCAGAAACACAGTGGTCAGAAATACAGTGGTCAGAAACACACTGGTCAGAAACACAGTACTAAGAAACACTGTGGTCAGAAACAAATTGGTCAGAAACACATTGGTCATAACCACAGTGGTCAGACACACTCTGGTCAGAAACACACTGGTCATAAACACAGTGGTCAGAAACACAGTGGTCAGAAATACAGTGGCCAGAAACACACTGGTCAGAAACACACTGGTCAGAAACACAGGAGTAACAAACACAGTGGTCAGAAACACACTGGTCTGAAACACACTGCTCAGAAACACACTGGTCAGAAACACACTGGTCAGAAACACATTGGTCATAAACACACTGGTTCGAAGCACAGTGGTCAGAAACACAGTGGTCAGAAACACACTGGTCAGAAACATAGTAGTCAGAAACACAGTGGTCAGAAACGCGGTGGTCAGAAACACAGCGATCAGAAACACAGTGGTCAGAAACGCATTGGTCAGAAACACTCTGGTCAGAAACACGGTGGTCAGAAATACAGTGGTCAGAAACACACTGCTCAGAAACACACTGGTCAGAAACACAGTGGTCGGAAACGCAGTGGTCTGAAACACACTGGTCAGACACACAGGGTCAGAAACACACTGGTCAGAAACACAGTGGTCATTAACACAGAGTCAGAAACACACTGCTCACAAATACAGTGGTCAGAAACACACTGGTCAGAAACACACTGGTCAGAAACACAGGGGTCAGAAACACAGTGGTCAGCAACACACTGGTCTGAAACACACTGCTCAGAAACACACTGGTCAGAAATACACTAGTGAGAAACACACTGGTAATATACACAGTGGTTAGAAACACACTTGTCAGAAACACAGTAGTCAGAAACACAGTGGTCAGAACACAGTGGTCAGAAACACACTGGTCAGACACACTGTGGCCAGAACACACTGGTCAGAAGCACAGTGGTCAGAAACGCAGTGGTCATAAACAGAGTGGTCAGAAACACAGTGGTCAGAAACACAGTGGTCAGAAACAATCTGGTCGGAAACACATTGGTCAGAAACACAGTGGTCAGGAACACACTGGTCAGGAAAACAGTGGTCAGAAAGACACTGGTAAGAAACACTCTGGTCAGAAACACACTGGTCAGAAACACACTGGTCAGAAACACACTGGTCAGGAACATAGTGGTCAGAAACACACTGGTGAGAAACAAAGTGGTCAGAAACACGGTGGTCAGAACACACTGGTCAGAAACACAGTGGTCCGCAACAAAATGGTCATAAACACACCGGTCAGAAGCACGGTGGTCATAAACACAGTGGTCAGAAACACACTGGTCAGCAATACAGTGGTCAGATACACACTGGTCAGAAACACACTGGTCAAAAACACACTGGTCACAAGCACACTGCTCATACATACAGTGGTCAGAAACACAGTGGTCAGAAACACAGTGGCCAGAAACACAGTGGTCAGAAACGAAGTGGTCAGAAACACAGTGGCTAGAAACACACTGGTCAGAACCACACTGGTCAGAAACCTACTGGTCTTAAACACAGTGGTAAAAAACACAGTGGTCCAAAACACACTGGTCAGAAACACAGTGGCCAGAAAAACAATGGTCAGAAACACATTGGTCAGAAACACTGTGGTCATAAACACAGTGGTCGGAAACACGGTGGTCAGAAACACAGTGGCCAGAAATACACTGGTCAGAGATACACTGGTCAGAGACACACTGGTCAGAAACATTGTGGTAAAAAACACAGTGGTCCGAAACACACTGGTCAGAAACACGGTGGTCACAAAACAATGGTCAGAAACACAGTAATCAGAAACAAAGTTGTCAGAAGCACACTGGTCAGAAACACACTGGTCAGAAACACAGTGGTCAGGAACACAGTGGTCAGAAACAAACTGGTCAGAAACACAGTTGTCAGAAACACACTGGTCAGAGACACAGCGGTCAAAAACACACTGGTCAGAAAGATAGTGGTCTGAAACGGACTCGAAAGAAACACAGTGGTCATAAACACACTGGTTTGCAGCACAGTGGTCAGAAACACAGTGGTCAGAAACATTCTGGTCAGAAACACACTGATCAGAAACACAGTGGTCAGAGACACGGTGGTCAGAAACACAATGATCAGAAACACAGTGGTCAGAAACGCATTGGTGAGAAACACCCTGGTCAGAAACACAGTGGTCGGAAATACAGTGGTCAGAAACACACTGGTCAGAAATACAGTACTAAGAAACACAGTGGTCAGAAACAAACTGGTCAGAAACACAGTGGTCATAAACACAGTGGTCAAAAACACACTGGAAAGAAACATAGTGGTCAGAAACACACTGGTCAGAAACACACTGGTCAGAAACACAGTGGTACTATACACAGTGGTCAGAAACGCACTTGTCAGAAACACAGTGGTCAGAACACACTCGTCAGAAACACAGCGGCCAGAAACACACTGGTCAGAAACAGAGTGGTCACAAACACAGTGGTCAGAAACATAGTGGTCAGAAACACAGTGGTCAGAAACACAATGGTCGGAAACACAGTGGTTAGAAACAAACTGGTAATAAACACTCTGGTCAGAACGCAGTGGTCACAAACACAGTGGTCAGAAACACAGTGGTAAGGAACACAGCGGTCAGAAACACACTGGTCCGAAACACAATGGCCAGAAATCCACTGGTCAGAAACACAGTGGTCAGAAACACATTGGTCAGAAACACTCTGGTCAGAAACACAGTGGTCAGAAACACAGTAGTCAGAAACACACTGGTCAGAAACACACTGGTCAGAGACACATTGGTCAGAAACACACTGGTCAGAAACACACTGTTCAGAACCACAGTGGTCAGAAACACACTACTCAGAAACACTGTGGTCAGAAACAAACTGGTCTGAAACACACTGGTCAGAAGCACATTGGTCAGAAACATAGTGGTCAGAAACACACTGGTGAGAAACACAGTGATCAGAAACACAATGGTGAGAAACACAGTGGTCAGAAACACGGTGGTCAGAAACACACTGGTCAGAAACACACTAGTCAGAGACAGAGTGGTCAGGAACACAGTGGTGAGAAACACACTGGTCAGAAACACACTAGACATAAACACAGTGATCAGAAACAGAGTGGTCAGAGACACACTGGTCAGAAGCACACTGGTCAGAAACACAGTGGTCAGAAACACACTGGTCAGAAACACAGTGGTCAGAAACACATTGATCAGAAACACACTGGTCAGAAACACAGTGGTAAGAAACACAGTGGTCAGAAACACACTGGTCAGAAACACTGTGGTCAGAAACACACTGGTTGGAAACACACTGGCCAGAAATGCACTGGTCAGAAACATACTGGTCGGAAACACACTGGTGAGAAACACAATGATCAGAAACACATTGGTCAGAAACACACTGGTCAGAAACACAGTGGTCAGAAACACACTGGTCAGAAACACACTGGTCAGAAACACAGTGGTCAGAAATCTAGTGGTCAGAGACACAGTGATCAGAAACTTAGTGGTCAGAAACACAGTGGTCAGAAACACGCTGATCAGAAACACATTGGTCAGAAACACACTGGTCGGAAACACACTGGTCAGAAACACAGTGGTCAGAAACACACTGGTCAGAAACACACTGGTCATAAACTCTGTGGTCAGAAACACAGTGGTCAGAAACACGGTGGCCAGAAACACACTGGTCAGAAACACACTGGTCAGAAGCACAGTGGTCAGAAACACAGTGGTAAATAACAAAGTGGTCCAAATCACACTGGTCAGAAACACAGTGGTCAGAAACACGGTGGCCAGAAACACACTGGTCAGAAACACACTGGTCAGAAGCACAGTGGTCAGAAACACAGTGGTAAATAACAAAGTGGTCCAAATCACACTGGTCAGAAACACACTGGTCAAAAACACAGTGGTCAGAAACACAGTGGTCAGAAGCACGGTGGTCAGAAACACGGTGGTCAGAAATACACTGGTTAGAACTACACTGGTCAGAAACACAGTGGTCAGAAAGAAAGTGGTCAGAAACACACTGGTCAGAAACAAACTGGTCACAAACATAGTGGTCAGACACACAGTGGTCAGAAACACATTGGTCAGAAACACAATAGTCAGAAACAAACTGGTAATAAACACTCTGGTCAGAACGCAGTGGTCACAAACACAGTGGTCAGAAACACAGTGGTCAGAAACACAGTGGTCAGAAACACACTGGTCAGAAACACAATGGTCAGAAACACAGTGGTCAGAAACACAGTGGTCAGAAACACAGTGGTCAGAAACACACTGGTCAGAAACACAATGGTCAGAAATCCACTGGTCAGAAACACAGTGGTCAGAAACACATTGGTCAGAAACTCTGTGGTCAGAAACACAGTGGTCAGAAACACAGTAGTCAGAAACACACTGGTCAGAAACACACTGGTCAGAGACACACGGATCAGAATCACACTGGTCAGAAACACACTGTTCAGAACCACAGTGGTCAGAAACACACTGGTCAGAAACACAGTGGTCAGAAACACAGTAGTCAGAAACACACTGGTCAGAGACACACGGATCAGAATCACACTGGTCAGAAACACACTGTTCAGAACCACAGTGGTCAGAAACACACTGCTCAGGAACACTGTGGTCAGAAACAAACTGGTCGGAAACACACTGGTCATAAGCACATTGGTCAGAAACATAGTGGTCAGAAACACACTGGTGAGAAACACAGTGATCAGAAACACAATGGTCAGAAACACAGTGGTCAGAAACACGGTGGTCAGAAACACACTCGTCAGAAACACAATGGTCAGAGACAGAGTGGTCAGGAACACAGTGGTGAGAAACACACTGGTCAGAAACAAACTGGACATAAACACAGTGATCAGAAACAGAGTGGTCAGAAGCACACTGGTCAGAAGCACAGTGGTCAGAAACACATTGATCAGAAACACACTGGTCAGAAACACAGTGGTCAGAAACACACTGGTCAGAAACACAGTGGTCAGAAACCCACTGGTCAGAAACACAATGGTCACAAACACACTGGTCAGAAACACAGTGGTCAGAAACACAGTGGTCACAAACACAGTGGTCGGAGACATACTGGTCAGAAACACAGTGGTCAGAAACACACTGGTCAGAAACACTTTGGTCAGAAACACACTGGTCGGAAACACACTGGCCAGAAATGCACTGGTCAGAAACATACTGGTCGGAAACACACTGGTGAGAAACACAATGATCAGAAACACATTGGTCAGAAACACACTGGTCAGAAACACAGTGGCCAGAAACACACTGGTCAGAAAGACACTGGTCAGAAACACAGTGGTCAGAAACTTAGTGTTCAGAGACACAGTGATCAGAAACTCAGTGGTCAAAAACACGGTGGTCAGAAACACGCTGGTCAGAAACACATTGGTCAGAAACACACTGGTCGGAAACACACTGGTCAGAAACACAGTGGTCAGAAACACAGTGGTCAGAAACACACTGGTCATAAACACTGTGGTCAGAAACACAGTGGTCAGAAACATAGTGGCCAGAAACACACTGGTCAGAAACACACTGGTCAGAAGCACAGTGGTCAGAAACACAGTGGTAAAAAACAATGTGGTCCAAATCACACTGGTCAGGAACACACTGGTCAGAAACACAGTGGTCAGAAACACAGTGGTCAGAAACACGGTGGTCAGAAACACGGTGGTCAGAAATACACTGGTCAGAACTACACTGGTCAGAAACACAGTGGTCAGAAACACGGTGGTCAGAAACAAAGTGGTCAGAAACACACTGGTCAGAAACAAACTGGTCAGAAACACAATGGTCAGACACACAGTGGTCAGAAACACATTGGTCAGAAACACAATGGTCAGAAACACAGTGGTCAGAAACACAATGGTCGGAAACACAGTGGTCAGAAACAAACTAGTAATAAACACTCTGGTCAGAACGCAGTGGTCACAAACACAATGGTCGGAGACATACTGGCCAGAAACACAGTGGTCAGAAACACACTGGTCAGAAACACTGTGGTCAGAAACACACTGGTCGGAAACACACTGGCCAGAAATGCACTGGTAAGAAACATACTGGTCGGAAACACACTGGTGAGAAACACAATGATCAGAAACACATTGGTCAGAAACACACTGGTCAGAAGCACAGTGGTCAGAAACACACTGGTCAGAAACACACTGGTCAGAAACACAGTGGTCAGAAATATAGTCTTCAGAGACACAGTGATCAGAAACTCAGTGGTCAGAAACACAGTGGTCAGAAACACACTGGTCAGAAACACACTGGTCATAAACACTGTGGTCAGAAACACAGTGGTAAGAAACACGGTGGTCAGAAACAAAGTGGTCAGAAACACACTTGTCAGAAACAAACTGGTCAGAAACACAATGGTCAGACCCACAGTGGTCAGAAACACATTTGTCAGAAACACAATGGTCAGAAACACAGTGGTCAGAAACACAATGGTCGGAAACACAGTGGTTAAAAACAAACTAGTAATAAACACTCTGGTCAGAACGCAGTGGTCACAAACACATTGGTCAGAAACACAGTGGTCAGAAACACAGTGGTCGGAAACACACTGGTCAGAAACACAATGGTCAGAAATCCACTGGTCATAAACACAGTGGTCAGAAACACATTGGTCAGAAACACTGTGGTCAGAAACACAGTGGTCAGAAACACAGTAGTCAGAAACACACTGGTCATAAACACACTGGTCAGAGACACACTGATCAGAAACACACTGGTCACAAACACACTGTTCAGAACCACAGTGGTCAGAAACACACTGCTCAGAAACAATGTGGTCAGAAACAAACTGGTCGGAAACACACTGGTCAGAAGCATGTTGGTCAGAAACATAGTGGTCAGAAACACACTGGTGAGAAACACAGTGATCAGAAACACAATGGTCAGAAACACGGTGGTCAGAAACACAGTGGTCAGAAACACACTGGTCAGAAACACACTGGTGAGAAACACAGTGATCAGAAACACAATGGTCAGAAACACGGTGGTCAGAAACACAGTGGTCAGAAACACACTGGTCAGAAACACACTGGTCAGTTACAGAGTGGTCAGGAAAACAGTGGTGAGAAACACACTGGTCAGAAACACACTGGACGTAAACACAGTGATCAGAAACAGAGTGGTCAGAGACATACTGGTCAGAAGCACACTGGTCAGAAACACAGTGGTCAGAAACACATTGATCAGAAACACACTGGTCAGAAACACAGTGGTCAGAAACACACTAGTCAGAAATACAGTGGTCAGAAACACAGTGGTCAGAAACACACTGGTCAGAAACACAGTGGTCACAAACACAGTGGTCGGAGAGACACTGGTCAGAAACACAGTGGTCAGAAACACACTGGTCAGAAATACAGTGGTCAGAAACACAGTGGTCAGAAACACACTGGTCAGAAACACAGTGGTCACAAACACAGTGGTCGGAGAGACACTGGTCAGAAACACAGTGGTCAGAAACACACTGGTCAGAAACACTGTGGTCAGAAACACACTGGTCGGAAACACACTGGCAAGAAATACACTGGTCAGAAACACATTGGTCGGAAACACACTGGTCAGAAACACACTGGTCGGAAACACACTGGCAAGAAATACACTGGTCAGAAACACATTGGTCGGAAACACACTGGTGAGAAACACAATGATCAGAAACACATTGGTCAGAAACACAGTGGTCAGAAACATAGTGGTCAGAAACACACTGGTCAGAAACAAACTGGTCAGAGACACAGTGGTCAGAAATACAGTGGTCAGAGACACAGTGATCAGAAACTCAGTGGTCAGAAACACAGTGGTCAGAAACACGCTGGTCAGAAACACATTGGTCAGAAACACACTGGTCGGAAACACACTAGTCAGAAACACAGTGGTCAGAAACACACTGGTCAGAAACACAGTGGTCATAAACACTGTGGTCAGAAACACAGTGGTCAGAGACACGGTGGCCAGAATCACACTGGTCAGAAACACACTGGTCAGAAGCACAGTGGTCAGAAACACAGTGGTAAATAACACAGTGGTCCAAATCACACTGGTCAGAAACACACTGGTCAGAAACACAGTGGTCAGAAACACGGTGGTCAGAAACACGGTGGTCAGAAATACACTGGTCAGAACTACACTGGTCAGAAACACAGTGGTCAGAAACACGGTGGTCAGAAATACACTGGTCAGAACTACACTGGTCAGAAACACAGTGGTCAGAAACACGGTGGTCAGAAACAAAGTGGTCAGAAACACACTGGTCAGACACAAACTGGTCAGAAACACAGTGGTCAGAAACACAGTGGTCAGAAACACAGTGGTCAGAAACACAGTGGTCAGAAACGCAGTGGTCACAATCTGGTCAGAAAACACAGTGGTCAGAAACATACTCGTCAGAAACACAGTGGTTATGAACACACTAGACAGGAACACAGTGGTCAGAAACAGAGTGGTCAGAAACATAGTGGTCAGAAACACAGTGGTCACAAACACACTGGTCAGAAACACAGTGGTCAGAAACACAATGGTCAGAAACAAGGTGGTCAGAAACAGAGAGGTCAGAAACACTGTGGTCATAAACACAGTGGTCAGAAACACAGTGATCAGAAGCAAAGTGGTCATAAACGCATTGGTCAGAAACACCATGGTCAGAAGCACAGTGGTCAGAAATACAGTGGTCAGAAACACACTGGTCAGAAACACAGTACTGAGAAACACAGTGGTCAGAAAAAAACTGGTCAGAAACACAATGGTCATAAACACGGCGGTCAGAAACACACTGGTCAGAAACACTGTGGTCATAAACACACTGGTCAGAAACACAACGGTCAGAAACACAGTGGTCAGAAACACAGGGGTCATAAACGCACTGGTCAGAAACACAGTGGCCAGAAATACACTGGTCGGAAACACACTGGTCAGAAGCACACTGGGCAGAAACATAGTGGTTAAAAACCACACTGGTGAGAAACACAGTGATCAGAAACACAGTGGTCAGAAACACACTGGTCAGAAACACAGTGGTCAGTAACACACTGGTCAGAAACACACTGGTCAGAAACACACTGGTCATAAACACTGTGGTCAGAAACAAAGTGGTCAGAAACACAGTGGCCAGATACACACTGGTCAGAAACACACTGGTCAGAAGCACAGTGGTCAGAAACACAGTGGTAAATAACAAAGTGGTCCAAATCACACTGGTCAGAAACACACTGGTCAGAAACACAGCGGTCAGAAACACAGTGGTCAGAAACACGGTGGTCAGAAACACGGTGGTCAGACATACACTGGTCAGAACTACACTGGTCAGAAACACAGTGGTAAGAAACACGGTGGTCAGAAACAAAGTGGTCAGAAACACACTGGTCAGAAGAAAACTGGTCAGAAACACAATGGTCAGACCCACAGTGGTCAGAAACACATTGGTCAGAAACACAATGGTCAGAAACACAGAGGTCAGAAACACAATGGTTGGAAACACAGTGGTTAAAAACAAACTAGTAATAAACACTCTGGTCAGAATGCAGTGGTCACAAACACAGTGGTCAGAAACACAGTGGTCAGAAACACAGTGGTCAGAAACACACTCGTCAGAAACACAATGGTCAGAAATCCACTGGTCATAAACACAGTGGTCAGAAACACATTGGTCAGAAACACTGTGGTCAGAAACACAGTGGTCAGAAACACAGTAGTCAGAAACACACTGGTAAAAAACACACCAGTCAGAGACACACTGATCAGAAATACACTGGTCACAAACACACTGTTCAGAACCACAGTGGTCAGAAACACACTGCTCAGAAACAATGTGGTCAGAAACAAACTGGTTGGAAACACACTGGTCAGAAGCACATTGGTCAGAAACATAGTGGTCAGAAACACACTGCTCAGAAACAATGTGGTCAGAAACAAACTGGTTGGAAACACACTGGTCAGAAGCACATTGGTCAGAAACATAGTGGTCAGAAACACACTGGTGAGAAACACAGTGATGAGAAACACAATGGTCAGAAACACGGTGGTCAGAAACACGGTGGTCAGAAACACACTGGTCAGAAACACA
>SZWC01005775.1:77611-88112 GCA_023375785.1 Penium margaritaceum | reverse complement strand
CACTGGTCAGAAACACACTGGTCAGAAATACAGTGGTAAGAAACACAGTGGTCAGAAACACACTGGTCAGAAACATAATGGTAAAAAATACACTGGTCAGAAACACACTGGTCAGAAATACAGTGGTCAGAGACAAACTGGTTAGAAACACACTGGTCAGAAATACAGTGGTCAGAAAAACACTGGTCGGAAACACACTGGTATGAAACACAGAGGTCAGAAACAACGTGGTCAGAAACACACTGGTCAGGAACACACCGGTCAGAAAGACACTGGTCAGAAACACACTGGTCAGAAACACAGTGGTCAGAAACACACTCGTCAAAAACACAGTGGTCAGAAACACACTGGTCAGAAACACAAAGGTCAGAAACACAGTGGTCAGAAACACAGTGGTCAGTATCACGGCGGTCAGAAACACAGTGGTCAGAAATACACTGGTCAGAACTACACTGGTCAGAAACACAGTGGTCAGAAACACAGTAGTCAGAATCACAGTGGTCAGAGACACAAGGCTCAGAAACACACTGGTCAGAAACACAGTGTTCAGAAAAACACTGGTCAGAAACACAATGGTCAGGAACACAGTGGTTAGAAACACACTGCTCAGAAACGTACTGGTCAGAGACACACTTGTCAGGAACACAGTGATCAGAAACACAGTGGTCAGAAACACAGTGGTCAGTATCACGGCGGTCAGAAACACAGTGGTCAGAAATACACTGGTCAGAACTACACTGGTCAGAAACACAGTGGTCAGAAACACAGTAGTCAGAATCACAGTGGTCAGAGACACAAGGCTCAGAAACACACTGGTCAGAAACACAGTGTTCAGAAAAACACTGGTCAGAAACACAATGGTCAGGAACACAGTGGTTAGAAACACACTGCTCAGAAACGTACTGGTCAGAGACACACTTGTCAGGAACACAGTGATCAGAAACACAGTGGTCAGAAACACAGTGGTCAGTATCACGGCGGTCAGAAACACAGTGGTCAGAAATACACTGGTCAGAACTACACTGGTCAGAAACACAGTGGTCAGAAACACAGTAGTCAGAATCACAGTGGTCAGAGACACAAGGCTCAGAAACACACTGGTCAGAAACACAGTGTTCAGAAAAACACTGGTCAGAAACACAATGGTCAGGAACACAGTGGTTAGAAACACACTGCTCAGAAACGTACTGGTCAGAGACACACTTGTCAGGAACACAGTGATCAGAAACACAGTGGTCAGAAACACAGTGGTCTGAAACCCACTGGACAGAAACACAGTAGTCAGAAGCACACTGGTCAGAAACACGGTGGTCAGAAACCTACTGGTCAGAAAAACACTGGTCAGAAATACTGTGGTCAGAAACACACTGGTCAGAAACACAAAGGTCAGAAACACAGTGGTCAGAAACACACTGGTCAGAAATACAATGGTCAGAAGCACAGTGGTAAGAAACAGAGTGGTCAGAAACACAGTGGTTAGAAACACTGTGGTCAGAAACACGGTGGCCACAAACACAGTGATCAGAAACACACTGGTCAGAAACACACTGGTAAGAAACACAGTGGTGAAAACACAGTGGTCCAAAACACACTGGTCAGAAACACGGTGGTTAGAAACACAGTGGTCAGAAATACAGTGGTCAGAAACACGGTGGTCAGAAACACAGTGGTCAGAAATACACTGGTCAGAACTACACTGGTCAGAAACACAGTGGTCAGAAACAAAATGGTCAGAAACACAGTGGTCAGAAATACACTGGTCAGAACTACACTGGTCAGAAACACAGTGGTCAGAAACAAAATGGTCAGAAACACAGTGGTCAGAAACACAGTGGTCAGAAACACTGTGGTTAAAAACACAGCAGTCAGAAACACGGTAGTCAGGAACACAGTGGTCAGAAACACGGTGGTCAGGAACACAGTGGTCAGAAACACAGTGGTCAGAAACGCATAAGTCAGAAACACAGTGGTCAGAAACACGGTGATCACAAACACATTGGTCAGAAACAAACTGGTCAGAAACACAGTGGTCAAAAACACAGTGTTTAAAAACAGACTGGTCTGAAACAAACTGGTAAAAAACACAGTGGTCAGAAACACAGTGGTCAAAAACACAGTGGTCAGAAACACACTGGTCAGAAACACGGTGGTCATACACACAGTGGTCAAAAACACAGTGGTTAAACACAATGGTCAGAAACACAGTGGTCAGAAACAAACTGGTCAGAAACACAGTGGTCAGAAACAAACTGGTCAGAAACACAGTGGTCAGAAACACAGTGGTCAGAAACACAGTGGTCAGAAACAAACTGGTCAGAAACACAGTGGTCAGAAACAAACTGGTCAGAAACACAGTGGTCAGAAACACAGTGGTCAGAAACACAGTGGTCAGAAACACAGTGGTCAGAAACACTGTGGTCAGAAGCTGGTCAGAAACACAGTGGCCAGAAACAAACTGGTCAGAAACACAGTGGTAAAAAACACAGTGGTTAAAAACAGACTGGTCTGAAACAAACTGGTGAAAAACACAGTGGTCAGAAACACAGTGGTCAAAAACACAGTGGTCAGAAACACACTGGTCAGAAACACAGTGGTCAAAAACACAGTGGTTAAGAACAGACTGGTCTGAAACAAACTGGTCAAACACACAGTGGTCAGAAACACAGTGGTCAGAAACGCACTGGTCAGAAACACAGTGGTCAAAAACACAGTGGTTAAGAACAGACTGGACTGAAACAAACTGGTCAAACACACAGTGGTCAGAAACACAGTGGTCAGAAACGCACTGGTCAGAAACACAGTGGTCAAAAACACAGTGGTTAAGAACAGACTGGACTGAAACAAACTGGTCAAACACACAGTGGTCAGAAACACAGTGGTCAGAAACGCACTGGTCAGAAACACAGTGGTCAAAAACACAGTGGTTAAGAACAGACTGGACTGAAACAAACTGGTCAAACACACAGTGGTCAGAAACACAGTGGTCAGAAACGCACTGGTCAGAAACACAGTGGTCAAAAACACAGTGGTTAAGAACAGACTGGACTGAAACAAACTGGTCAAACACACAGTGGTCAGAAACACAGTGGTCAGAAACGCACTGGTCAGAAACACAGTGGTCAAAAACACAGTGGTTAAGAACAGACTGGACTGAAACAAACTGGTCAAACACACAGTGGTCAGAAACACAGTGGTCAGAAACGCACTGGTCAGAAACACAGTGGTCAAAAACACAGTGGTTAAGAACAGACTGGACTGAAACAAACTGGTCAAACACACAGTGGTCAGAAACACAGTGGTCAGAAACGCACTGGTCAGAAACACAGTGGTCAAAAACACAGTGGTTAAGAACAGACTGGACTGAAACAAACTGGTCAAACACACAGTGGTCAGAAACACAGTGGTCAGAAACGCACTGGTCAGAAACACAGTGGTCAAAAACACAGTGGTTAAGAACAGACTGGACTGAAACAAACTGGTCAAACACACAGTGGTCAGAAACACAGTGGTCAGAAACGCACTGGTCAGAAACACAGTGGTCAAAAACACAGTGGTTAAGAACAGACTGGACTGAAACAAACTGGTCAAACACACAGTGGTCAGAAACACAGTGGTCAGAAACGCACTGGTCAGAAACACAGTGGTCAAAAACACAGTGGTTAAGAACAGACTGGACTGAAACAAACTGGTCAAACACACAGTGGTCAGAAACACAGTGGTCAGAAACGCACTGGTCAGAAACACAGTGGTCAAAAACACAGTGGTTAAGAACAGACTGGACTGAAACAAACTGGTCAAACACACAGTGGTCAGAAACACAGTGGTCAGAAACGCACTGGTCAGAAACACAGTGGTCAAAAACACAGTGGTTAAGAACAGACTGGACTGAAACAAACTGGTCAAACACACAGTGGTCAGAAACACAGTGGTCAGAAACGCACTGGTCAGAAACACAGTGGTCAAAAACACAGTGGTTAAGAACAGACTGGACTGAAACAAACTGGTCAAACACACAGTGGTCAGAAACACAGTGGTCAGAAACGCACTGGTCAGAAACACAGTGGTCAAAAACACAGTGGTTAAGAACAGACTGGACTGAAACAAACTGGTCAAACACACAGTGGTCAGAAACACAGTGGTCAGAAACGCACTGGTCAGAAACACAGTGGTCAAAAACACAGTGGTTAAGAACAGACTGGACTGAAACAAACTGGTCAAACACACAGTGGTCAGAAACACAGTGGTCAGAAACGCACTGGTCAGAAACACAGTGGTCAAAAACACAGTGGTTAAGAACAGACTGGACTGAAACAAACTGGTCAAACACACAGTGGTCAGAAACACAGTGGTCAGAAACACACTGGTCGGAAACACAGTGGTCAGAAACACACTGGTAAGAAACACACTGGTTAGAACACAATGGTCACAAACACAGTGGTCAGAAACACAGTGGGCAGAAACACACTAGTCAGAAACACAATGGTCAGCAATCCACTGGTCAGGAACACAGTGGTCAGAACACAGTGGTCAGAAACGCAGTGGTCAGAAACACTGTGGTCACAAACACACTGGTCAGAAACACACTGGTCATAAGCAGAGTGGTCAGAAACTACTCGTCAGAAACACACTCGTCAGAAACAGTGTGGTCAGAAACACATTGGTCAGAAACACAGTGGTCAGAAACAAACTGGTCAGAAACACAGTGGTCAGAAACACAGTGGTCGGGAACACACTGGTCTGAAACAAACTGGTCAAAAATGCAGTGGTCAGAAACACAATGGTCAGAGATACGGCGGTCAGAAACACACTGGTCAGAAACACAGTGGTCAGAAACACAGTGGTCGGAAACACAGTGGTCAGAAACACAGTGGTCAGAAACACGGTGGTCAGAAAAACAATGATCAGAAACACAGTGGTCGGAAACACATTGCTCAGAAACACCCTGGTCAGAAACACAGTGGTCAGAAATACAGTGGTCAGAAACACACTGGTCATAAACACGGTACTAAAGAACACAGTGGTCAGAAACAAACTCGTCAGAAATGCAGTGGTCATAAACACAGCGGCCAGAAACACAGTGGTCAGAAACACAGTGGTCAGAAACACACTGTTCAGAAACACACTGGACAGAAACAGAGGGGTCAGAAACATAGTGGTCATAAACACACTGGTCTGAAACACATTGGTCAGAAACACACTGGTCAGATACACACTGGTCAGAAACACAGTGGTCAGAAACACAGTGGTCAGAGACACCCTTGTCAGAAACAAAGTGGTCAGAAACACAGTGGTCAGAAACACACTGGTCGGAAACACAGTGGTCAGAAACACACTGGTAACAAACACAGTGGTCAGAACACAATGATCACAAACACAGTGGTCAGAAACACAGTGGTCAGAAACACACTGGTCAGAAACACAATGGTCAGAAATCCACTGGTCAGGAACACAGTGGTCAGAACACAGTGGTCAGAAACACAGTGGTCAGAAACACTGTGGTCAGAAACACACTGGTCAGAAATACACTGGTCATAAGCACAGTGGTCAGAAACTACTGGTCAGAAACACACTGGTCATAAACAGTGTGGTCAGAAACACACTGGTCAGAAACACAGTGGTCAGAAACACAATGGTTAGAAACACACTGGTCACAAACACACTGGTCAGAAACACACTGGTCATAAACACACTACACAGAAACACAGTGGTCACAAACAAACTGGTCAGAAACACAGCGGTCATAAACACACTGGTCAGAAACACACTGGTCAGAAACACAGTGGTCAGAAACACACTGTTCAGAAACACACTGGTCAATAACACAGGGGTCAGATACATAGTGGTCATAAACACACTGGTCTGAAACACACTGGTCAGAAACACACTGGTCAAAAACACACTGGTCACAAACACAGTGGTCATATACACAGTGGTCACAAACACACTGGTCAGAACACAGTTGCCACAAACACACTGGTCAGAAACACAGTGGTCAGAAACACACTGGTCAGAAACACAGTGGTCAGAAACACAGTGGTCAGAAACACACTGGTCACAAACACACTGGTCAGAAACACATTGGTCAGAAACACACTGGTCAGAAACGCTGTTGTCAGAAACACACTGGTCGGAAACACACTGGTCAGAAGCACACTGGTCAAAAGCATAGTGGTAAGAAACCCACTGGTGAGAATCACAGTGATCAGAAACACAGTGGTCAGAAACACAGTGGTCAGAAACAAAGTGGTCAGAAACACACTGGTCAGAAACACACTGGTCAGAACACAGTTGCCACAAACACACTGGTCAGAAACACAGTGGTCAGAAACACACTGGTCAGAAACACAGTGGTCAGAAACACAGTGGTCAGAAACACAGTGGTCAAAAACACTGTGGTCACAAACACACTGGTCGGAAGCACAATCGTCAGAAACACACTGGTAAGAAACACACTAGTCAGAACACAGTGGTCACAAACACAGGGGTAATAAACACATTGGTCAGAAACACAGTGGTCAGAAACACAATGGTCAGAAATCCACTGGTCAGATACACAGTGGTCAGAAACACAATGGTCAGAAACACAGTGGTCAGAAACACACTGGTCAGAAACACACTGGTCAGAAGCACAGTTGTCAGAAACAACTGGTCAGAAACACGCTGGTGAGAAACACACTGGTCAGAAATAGTGTGGTCAGAAACACATTGGTCAGAAACCCAGTGGTCAGAAACACACTGGTCAGAAACACAATGGTCAGAAACACAGTGGTCGGGAACACACTGGTCAGAAACAAACTGGTCAGAAACACACTGGTCAGAAACACAGTAGTCAGAAACACACTGGTCAGAAACGCACTGGTCAGAAACACCCTGGTCAGAAACACAGTGGTCAGAGAGACGGCAGTCAGAAACACACTGGTCGGAAACACAGTGGTAAAAAACACAGTGGTCCGAAACACACTGGTCAGAAACACAGTAGTCAGAAACACACTGGTCAGAAACGCACTGGTCAGAAACACCCTGGTCAGAAACACAGTGGTCAGAGAGACGGCAGTCAGAAACACACTGGTCGGAAACACAGTGGTAAAAAACACAGTGGTCCGAAACACACTGGTCAGAAACACAGTAGTCAGAAACACACTGGTCAGAAACGCACTGGTCAGAAACACCCTGGTCAGAAACACAGTGGTCAGAGAGACGGCAGTCAGAAACACACTGGTCGGAAACACAGTGGTAAAAAACACAGTGGTCCGAAACACACTGGTCAGAAACACAGTAGTCAGAAACACACTGGTCAGAAACGCACTGGTCAGAAACACCCTGGTCAGAAACACAGTGGTCAGAGAGACGGCAGTCAGAAACACACTGGTCGGAAACACAGTGGTAAAAAACACAGTGGTCCGAAACACACTGGTCAGAAACACAGTAGTCAGAAACACACTGGTCAGAAACGCACTGGTCAGAAACACCCTGGTCAGAAACACAGTGGTCAGAGAGACGGCAGTCAGAAACACACTGGTCGGAAACACAGTGGTAAAAAACACAGTGGTCCGAAACACACTGGTCAGAAACACAGTAGTCAGAAACACACTGGTCAGAAACGCACTGGTCAGAAACACCCTGGTCAGAAACACAGTGGTCAGAGAGACGGCAGTCAGAAACACACTGGTCGGAAACACAGTGGTAAAAAACACAGTGGTCCGAAACACACTGGTCAGAAACACAGTAGTCAGAAACACACTGGTCAGAAACGCACTGGTCAGAAACACCCTGGTCAGAAACACAGTGGTCAGAGAGACGGCAGTCAGAAACACACTGGTCGGAAACACAGTGGTAAAAAACACAGTGGTCCGAAACACACTGGTCAGAAACACAGTAGTCAGAAACACACTGGTCAGAAACGCACTGGTCAGAAACACCCTGGTCAGAAACACAGTGGTCAGAGAGACGGCAGTCAGAAACACACTGGTCGGAAACACAGTGGTAAAAAACACAGTGGTCCGAAACACACTGGTCAGAAACACAGTAGTCAGAAACACACTGGTCAGAAACGCACTGGTCAGAAACACCCTGGTCAGAAACACAGTGGTCAGAGAGACGGCAGTCAGAAACACACTGGTCGGAAACACAGTGGTAAAAAACACAGTGGTCCGAAACACACTGGTCAGAAACACAGTAGTCAGAAACACACTGGTCAGAAACGCACTGGTCAGAAACACCCTGGTCAGAAACACAGTGGTCAGAGAGACGGCAGTCAGAAACACACTGGTCGGAAACACAGTGGTAAAAAACACAGTGGTCCGAAACACACTGGTCAGAAACACAGTAGTCAGAAACACACTGGTCAGAAACGCACTGGTCAGAAACACCCTGGTCAGAAACACAGTGGTCAGAGAGACGGCAGTCAGAAACACACTGGTCGGAAACACAGTGGTAAAAAACACAGTGGTCCGAAACACACTGGTCAGAAACACAGTAGTCAGAAACACACTGGTCAGAAACGCACTGGTCAGAAACACCCTGGTCAGAAACACAGTGGTCAGGAACACAGTGGTCAGAAACACACTGGTCAGAAACACACTGGAAATAAACACAGTTATCAGAAACAGAGTGGTCAGAAACGCACTGGTCAGAAGGACATTGGTCAGAAACACAGTGGTCATAAAAACAGTGATCATAAACACACTGGTCAGAAACACCGTGGTCGGAAACACACTGGTCAGAAACACAGTGGTCAGAAACACACTGGTCAGAAACACAGTGGTCAGAAACACGGTGGTCAGAAACACTGTGGTCAGAAACATACTGGTCAGGAACACACTGGCCAGGAACACACTGGTCAGAAGCACAGTGGTCAGAAACTACTGGTCAGAAACACACTGGTCAGAAACACACAGTTCAGAAACACTGTGGTCAGAAACACAGTGGTCAGAAACACAGTGGTGAAAAACACAGTGGTCCGAAACACACTGGTCAGAAACACATTGGTCAGAAACACAGTGGTCAGAAACACAGTGGTCACAAACACGGTGGTCAGAAACACCGTGGTCAGAAATAAACTGGTCAGAAACACACTTGTCAGAAACACAGTGGTCAGAAACACAGTGGTCAGAAACACAGTGGTCACAAACACGGTGGTCAGAAACACCGTGGTCAGAAATAAACTGGTCAGAAACACACTTGTCAGAAACACAGTGGTCAGAAAAGCAATGGTCAGAGACACAGTGGTCATAAACACAGTGGTCAGAAATTAGTGGTCAGAAACACAGTGGTCAGAAACACACTGGTCATAAGCACACTGGTCAGAAAGACACTGGTCAGAAACACTCTGGGCAGAAACACACTGGTCAGAAACACACTGGTCAGAAACACACTGGTCAGAAACATAGTGGTCACAAACACACTGGTAAGAAACACAGTGGGCAGAAACACAGTGGTCAGAACACACTGGTAAGAAACACAGTGGTCAGAAACACACTGGTCAGAAACATAGTGGTCACAAACACACTGGTAAGAAACACAGTGGGCAGAAACACAGTGGTCAGAACACACTGGTAAGAAACACAGTGGTCAGCAACACACTGGTCATAAACACAGTGGTCAGAAACACAGTGATCAGAAACTCAGTGGTTAGCAATACAGTGGTCAGAGACACACTGGTCAGAAACCCACTGGCCAAGAGCACACTGGTCAGAAACACACTGGTCGGAAACACAGTGGTAAAAAACACAGTGGTCCGAAACACACTGGTCAGAAACACAGTGGTAAAAAACACAGTGGTCCGAAACACACTGGTCAGAAACACACTGGTCGGAAACACAGTGGTAAAAAACACAGTGGTCCGAAACACACTGGTCAGAAACACAGTGGTAAAAAACACAGTGGTCCGAAACACACTGGTCAGAAACACAGTGGTCAGAGAAACAATTGTCAGAAACACAGTGGTCAGAAACACATTGGTAAGAAACACAGTGGTCAGAAACACAAAGGTCAGAAACACACAGGTCAGAAACACACTGGTCATAAACACAGTGGTCAGAAAAACAATGGTCAGAAACAAAGTGGTAAAAGACAAAATGGTGAAAAACACACTGCTCAGAAACACAGTGGTCAGAAACACAGTGGTCGGGATCACACTGGTCAGAAACAAACTGGTCACAAACACGGTTGTCAGAAACACAGTGGTCAGAGACACATCGGTCAAAAACACACGGGTCAGAAGCACAGTGTTCAGAAACACACTAGTCAGAAACACAGTGGTCATAAACACACTGGTTTGAAACACAGTGGTCAGAATCACAGTGGTCAGAAACACACTGGTCAGAAAGACACTAGTCAGAAACACAGTGGTTAGAAACACGGTGGTAAGAAACACAGCGATCAGAAACACAGTGGTCAGAAACGCATTGGTCAGAAACACCCTGGTCAGAAACAGAGTGGTAAGAAATATAGTGGTCAGAAACACACTGGTCAGATACACAGTACTAAGAAACACAATGGT
>SZWC01005775.1:56758-77193 GCA_023375785.1 Penium margaritaceum | reverse complement strand
TGGTCAGAAACACAGTGGTCAGAAACACACTGGTCAGAAACACTGTGGTCAGAAACACAGTGGTCAGAAACACAGTGGTCAGAAACACACTGGTCTGAAACACACTGGTCAGAAACACACTGGTCAGAAACACAGTAGTCAGAAACACACTGGTCAGAAACACAGTAGTCTGAAACACACTGGTCTGAAACATACTGGTCAGAAACACACTGCTCAGAACCACAATGGTCAGAAACACACTGGTCAGAAACACTGTGGTCAGAAACACACTGGTGGGAAACACAGTGGTCAGAAGCACACTTGTCACAAACATAGTGGTCAGAAACACACTGGTGAGAAACACAGTGATCAGAAACACAGTGGTCAGAAACACAGCAGTCAGAAACACAGTGGTCAGAAACACACTGGTCAGAAACAAACTGGTCAGAAACACACTGGTCAGGAACACAGTGGTCAGAAACACACTGGTCAGAAACACACTGGACATAAACACAGTGATCAGAAACAGAGTGGTCATAAACACACTGGTCACAAACACAGCGGTCAGAAACACACTGGTCAGAAACACAGTGGTCAGAAACACAGTGGACAGAAACACAATGGTTAGAAACACACTGGTCAGAAACACAGTGGTCGGAAAATCAGTGGTCAGAAATACAGTGGTCAGAAACACAGTGGACAGAAACACAATGGTTAGAAACACACTGGTCAGAAACACAGTGGTCGGAAAATCAGTGGTCAGAAATACAGTGGTCAGAAACAACTGGTCCAAAACACAGTGGTCAGACACACAGTGGTCAGAAACACAGTGGTCAGAAACGATCTGGTCAGAAAACACAGTGGCCAGAAACATACTCGTCAGAAACACAGTGGTCATAAACACAGTGGTAAATAACACAGTGGTCCGAAACACTGTGGTCAGAAACACAGTGGTCAGAAACACAGTGGTTAGAAACACTCTGGTCAGAAACACAATGGTTAGAAACACACTGGTCAGAAACACAGTGGTCGGAAAATCAGTGGTCAGAAATACAGTGGTCAGAAACACTGTGGTCAGAAACACACTGGTCAAAAACACAATGGTCAGAAACACACTGGTCAGAAACACACTGGTCAGAAACACAGTGGTCAGAAACACAGTGGACAGAGACACACTGGTTAGAAACACAGTGGCCAGAAACACACTGGATAGAAACTGAGTGGTCAGAAACACAGTGGTCAGAAAAACACTGGTTAGAAACACTGTGGTCAGAAACACACTAGTCCAAAACACACTGGTCACAGACACTGTGGTCAGAAACACAGTGGTCGGAAACACACTGGTCAGAAACACACTGGTCAGAAACATAGTGGTCAGAAACACAATGATCAGAAACACCGTGGTGAGAAACACACTGGTCAGAAACACAGAGGTCAGAAACACACTAGTCAAAAACAGACTGGTTAGAAACACAGTGGTCAGAATCATAGTGGTCATAAACACAGTGATCAGAAACACGGTGGTCAGAAACACAGTGGTCAGAAACACATTGGTCAGAAACACATTGGTCAAAACCAAACTGGTCGGAAACACACTGGTCAGAAACACAGTGGTCAGAAACACACTGGTCAGAAACACAGTGGTCAGAAAACCTGTTGTCAGAAACACGGTGGTCAGAAGCATGGTGGCCAGAAACACACTGGTCACAAACAGAGTGGTCAAAAACACAGTGGTAAATAACACAGTGGTCTGAAACACACTGGTTAGAAACACACTGGTCAGAAACACAGTGGTCAGAAACACTGTGGTCAGAAACACGGTGGTCAGAAACACGGTGGTCAGAAATACACTGGTCAGAACTACACTGGTCAGAAACACTGTGGTCTGGAACACGGTGGTCAGAAACCCAGGAGTCAGAAACACACTGGTCAGAAAAAAACTGGTCAGAAACACAGTGGTCAGACACACAGTGGTCAGAAACAATCTGGTCAGAAAACACAGTGGTCAGAAACATACTCGTCAAAAACACAGTGGTCATAAACACAGTGGTACATAACACAGTCGTTCGAAACACACTGGTCAGAAACACAGTGGTCAGAAACACACTGGTCAGAAACACACTGGTCAGAAACACAGTGGTCAGAAACAGAGTTGTCAGAAACACAATGGTCAGAAACACAGTGGTCACAAACACAGTGGTCAGGAACGTGCTGGTCAGAAACACAGTGGTCAGAAACACACTGGTCAGAAATACAGTGGTCAGAAACATTGTGGTCAGAAACACGGTGGTCAGAAACACAGTGATCAGAAACACAATGGTCAGAAACGCATTGGTCGGAAACACCCTGGTCAGAAACACAGTGATCAGAAGTACAGTGGTCAGAAACACACTGGTCAGAAACACACTACTAGAAAAGAAAGTGGTCAGAAACAAACAGGTCAGAAACTCAGTGGTCAGAAACACAGTGGTCAGAAACACACTGGTCAGAAAGACACTGGTCAGAAACAAACTGGTCAGAAACACACTGGTCAGGAACACAGTGGTCAGAAACACACTGGTAAGAAAAACACTGGACATAAACACAGTGATCAGAAACAGAGTGGACAGAAACACACTGGTCAGAAACACAGTGGTTAGAAACACACTGGTCAGAAACACAGTGGTTAGAAACCCACCGGTCAGAAACCCAATGGTCAGAAAGACACTGGTCAGAAAACAGTGGTCAGAAACACAGTGGTCAGAAACACTGTGATCAGAAACACACTGGTCAGAAACACACTGGTCAGAAACACAGTGATCAGAAACACACTGGTCAGAAACACACTGGTCAGAAACACACCGGTCAGAAACACACTTGTCCGAGACACACTGGTCAGAAACACAGTGGTCTCAAACACAGTGGTCAGAGACACACTCGTTAGAAACACAGTGGTCAGAAACTTACTGGTTAGAAACACTGTGGTCATAAACACACTGGTCGGAAACACACTGGTCAGAAACACACCGGTCAGAAACATAGTGGTCAGAAACACACTGGTGAGAAACACAATTATCAGAAACACAGTGGTCAGAAACACACTGGTCAGAAACACAGAGGTCAGAAACACACTGGTCAGAAACACACTGGTCAGAAACACAGTGGTCAGAAACACAGTGCTCCGAAATACAGTGATCAGAGACACAGTGATCAGAAGCACTGTGGTCAGAAACACACTGGTCAGAAACACACTGGTCGGAAACACACTGGTCGGAAACACAGTGGTCAGAAACACACTGGTCAGAAACAGAGTGGTCAGAAACGCTGTGGTCAGAAACACGGTAGTCAGAAAGACGGTGGCCAGAAACAGACTGGTCAGAAACACAGTGGTCCAAAACACAGTGGTAAAAAACACAGTGGTCCAAAACACACTGGTCAGAAACAAAGTGGTCAGAAACACACTGGTCAGAAACAACTGGTCCAAAACACAGTGGTCAGACACACAGTGGTCAGAAACACAGTGGTCAGAAACGACCTGGTCAGAAAATACAGTGGTCGGAAACATACTCGTCAGAAACACAGTGGTCCAAAACACAGTGGTCAGACACACAGTGGTCAGAAACACAGTGGTCAGAAACGACCTGGTCAGAAAATACAGTGGTCGGAAACATACTCGTCAGAAACACAGTGGTCATAAACACAGTGGTCCGAAACACAGTGGTCAGAAACACAGTGGTCAGAAACACAGTGGTCAGAAACACTCTGGTCAGAAACACAGTGGTGAGACACAGGGCGGTCAGAGACAGTTGTCAGAAACACAGTGGACCAGGATGCACACCAAATCCTAGGATTCGTGAATAAGATTCGTGAGTCCGGATCTGGATTCGGATTCGTGAATCCGAATCCTTCATTAGGATTCGATCCGGGATTTGGGGTTCATTTTTGCACAAGCTTCAACTTGGAAAACATGGTTTTATGTGGCAAACAAGAGGAATTTTACCTGCCATACCCTGTAGGATTCGGAGAAGATTCGTGAATCTTTAGGATTCGCGAATCCAGATTCGGATTCGTGAATCGAAGCCAGACTTGGATTCGGATTCGTGAATCCAAATGCAATCTTGGATTTGGGAATCTTACCCGGTGTGCACCCTTAACAGTGGTCACAAACACAGTGGTCGGAAACATGCTGGTCAGAAACAAAGTGGTCAGAAACACACTGGTCAGAAATACAGTGGTCAGAAACACAGTGGACAGAAACACGGTGGTCAGAAACACAGTGATCAGAAACACAGTGGTCAGAAATGCATTGGTCGGAATGACCCTGGTCAGAAACACAGTGGTCAGAAATACAGTGGTCAGAAACACACTGGTCAGAAACACAGTACTAAGAAACATAGTGGTCATAAACATGGCGGTCAGAAACACACTGGTCAGAAATACAATGGTCAGAAACACACTGTTCAGAAACACACTGGTCAGAAATACAGTGGTCAGAAACACACTGGACAGAAACACACTGGTCAGCAACACATGGGTCAGAAACACAGTGGTCAGAAACACACTGGTCTGAAACACACTGGTGAGAAACACACTGGTCAGAAACACACTGGTCATAAACACAGTGGTCATATACACAGTGGTCAGAAACACACCTGTCAGAAACACAGTGGTCAGAAACACAGTGGCCAGAAACACACTGGTGAGAAACACAGTGGCCAGAAACACACTGGTCAGAAACACAGTGGTCAGAAACACACTGGTCAGAAACACACTGGTCAGAAACACAGTGGTTACAAACACAGTGGTCACAAACACAGTGGTCAGAAACACAGTGGTCAGAAACACACTGGTCGGAAACACAGTGGTCAGAAACACACTGGTAGGAAACACACTGGTCAGAACACAGTGGTCACAAACACAGAGGTCAGAAACACAGTGGTCAGAAACACAGTGGTCAAAAACACACTGGTCAGAAACACAATGGTCAGAAATCCACTGGTCAGAAACACAGTGGTCAGAAACACAATGGTCAGAAACACTATGGTCAGAAACACAGTGGTCGGAAACACATTGGTCAGAAGCACACTGGTCAGAAACACTGTGGTCAGAAACACACTGGTGAGAAACACAGTGATCAGAAACACAGTGATCAGAAACAGAGTGGTCAGAAACGCACTGGTCAGAAGCACACTGGTCAGAAACACAGTGGTCAGAAACACAGTGATCAGAAACACACTGGTCAGAAACATAGTGGTCAGAAACACACTGGTCAGAAACACGATGGTCAGAAACACACTGGTCAGAAACACAGTGGTCTGAAACACAGTGGTCAGAAACACACTGGTCATAAACACTGTGGTCAGAAACACACTGGTCAAAAACACACTGGTCAGAAACACAGTGGTTAGGAACACACTGGTCAGAACCACGGTGGTCAGAAACTACTGGTCAGAAACACACTGGTCACAAACACACTGTTCAGAAACTCCGTGGTCAGAAACACAGTGGTCAGAAACACAGTGGTCAGAAACACACTGGTCAGAAACACGCTGGTCCAAAACACACTGGTCAGAAACATAGTGGTCACAAACACAGTGGTCAGAGACACACTGATCAGAAACACAATGGTCAGAAACACACTGGTCAGAAACACTGTGGTCAGAAATACGGTGGACAGAAACACACTGGTCAGAAACTCAGTGGTAAGAAACACAGTGGTCAGAAACACACTGGACAGAAACACACTGGTCATAATTACACTGGTCAGAAACACACTGGCCAGAAGCACTGTGGTCATAAACACACTGGTTAGAAACAAACTGGTCAGAAATACAGTGGTCAGAAACACACTGGTCAAAAACACAATGAACAGAAACAGAGTGGTCAGTAACACACTGGTCAGAAACACAGTGGTCAGAGACACGGTGGTCAGGAACACACTGGTCAGAAACATAGTGGTCAGAAACACAGTGGTCAGAAACACAGTGGTCAGAAACACACTGCTCAGAAACACACTGGTCACAAACATAGTGTTCAGGAAGACACTGGTCAGAAACACAATGGTCAGAAACACAGTGGTTAGAAACAGACTGCTCAGAAACGAACTGGTCAGAGACACACTCGTCAGGAACACAGTGGTCAGAAACACAGTGGTCAGACACACAGTGGTCAGAAACACAGTGGTCAGAAACACAGTGGTCAGAAACACAGTGGTCAGAAACACTGTGGTCAAAAACACCGCGGTCAGAAACAAAGTGGTCATGAACACAGTGGTCAGAAACACAGTGGTCAGGAACACAGTGGTCTGAAACACTGGTCGCGAACACGGTGGTCAGAAACACAGTGGTCAGAAACACACTGGTCAGAAAACACAGTTGTAAGAAACACACTGGTCAGAAACATAGTGGTCATAAACACACTGGTCGGAAACAAAGTGGTGAGAAACACTGTGGTCAGAAACACACTGGTCAGAAACACAGTGGTCAGAAAGACAGTGGTCAGACACACAGTGGTTAAAAACACAGTGGTCAGAAACACAGTGGTCAGAAACGCACTGGTCAGAAACACGCTGGTCAGAAACACAGTGGTCAGAGATACAGTCGGCAGAAACACACTGGTCAGAAACATAGTGGTCAGAAACACAGTGGTTAGAAACACAGTGGTCAGACACACAGTGGTTAGAAACACAGTGGTCAGACACACAGTGGTTAGAAACACAGTGGTCAGACACACAGTGGTTAGAAACACAGTGGTCAGAAACAGAGTGGTCAAAGACAGAGTGGTCAGAAACACAGTGGTCAGAAACACAGTGGTCAGAAACACAGTGGTCAGAAACACAGTGGTCAGAAACACAGTGGTCAGAAACACATTGCTTAGAAACAGTGGTGAGAAACACAGTGGTGAGAAACACACTGGTCAGCAACACACTGGTCAGAAACACACTAGTCAGAAACACAGTGGTCAGAAACACACTGGTCAGAAACAGAGTGGTCAGAAACACATTTGTCAGAAACACAGTGGTTAGAGACATAGTGGTCAGAAACACAGTGGTCAGAAACACAGTGGTCAGAAACACAGTGGTCAGAAACACACTGGTCAGAAACAAAGTGGTCAGAAACACAGTGGTCAGAAACACAGTGGTCAGAAACACAGTGGTCAGAAACACAGTGGTCAGAAATACAGTGGTCAGAAGCACAGTGGTCAGAAACACAGTGGTAAGAAACACAGGGGTCAAAAACTCAGTGGTCAGAATCACAGTGGTCAAAAACACACTGGTCAGAAACACAGTGGTCAGAAACACAGTGGTCAGAAACACAGTGGTCAGAAACACAGTGCTCAGAAACACACTGGTCATAAACACAGTGGTCAGAAAGACAGTGGTCAGAAACACAGTGGTCAGAAACACTGTGGTCAGAAACACAGTGGTCAGAAACACAGTGGTCACAAACACAGTGCTCACCTTCACACTGGTCTGAAACACACTGGTCAGAAACACACTAGTCAGAAATACAAGGGTCAAAAACACAGTTGTCAGAAACACAGTGGTCAGAAACACAGTGGTCAGAAACACCATGGTCAGAAACACAGTGGTCAGAAACACAGTGGTCAGAAACACAGTGGTCAGAAACACAGTGGTCAGAAACACAGTGGTCAGAAACACCATGGTCAGAAACACAGTGGTCAGAAACACAGTGGTCAGAAACACAGTGGTCAGAAACACAGTGGTCAGAAACACAGTAGTCACAGACATACAGGTCAGAAACAGAGTGGTCAGAAACACAGTGGTCAGAAACACAGTGGTCAGAAACACAATGGTAAGAAACACACAGGTCAGAAACACATTGGTCAGAAACACAGTGGTCATGAACACAGTGGTCAGAAACAGAGTGGTCAGGGACACAGTGGTCAGAAACACAGTGGTCAGAAACACAGTGGTCAGAAACACAGTGGTCAGAAACACAGTGGTCAGAAACACAGTGGTCAGAAACACAGTGGTCAGAAACACAGTGGTCAGAAACACAGTGGTCAGAAACACACTGGTCAGAAACACAGTGGTCAGAAACACAGTGGTCTGAAACACGGTGGTCAGAAACACAGTGACCAGAAACACAGCGGTCAAAAAACGCACTGGTCAGAAAAATGCTGGTCAGAAATACAGTGGTCAGAAACACACTGGTCAGAAACAGAGTGGTAAGAAACACAGTGGTCAGAAACAAACTGGTCAGAAACGCAGTGGTCATAAACACAGAGGTCAGAAACTCACTGGTCAGAAACACAGCGGTCAGAAACACACAGTTCAGAAACACACTGGTCAGAAATGAAGTGGTCAGAAACACACCGGTCAGAAACACACTGGTCAGAAACACATGAGTCAGAAACATAGTGGTCAGAAACACACTGGCCTGAAACACACTGGTCAGAAACACACTGGTCAGAAACACACCGGTCATAAAGAAAATGGTCATATACACAGTGTTCAGAAACACACTGGTCAGAAATATTGTGGTCAAAAACACAGTGGTAAATAACACAGTGGTCCGAAACAGAGCGGTCAGAGACACAGTGGTCAGTAAAACAGTGGCCAGAAACACACTGGTCAGAAATACAGTGGTCAGAAACACAGTTGTCAGTAACACGGTGGTCAGAGACACAGTGATCAGAAACACAGTGGTCAGAAATGCATTGGTCGGAAACACCCTGGTCAGAAACACATTAGTCAGAAATACAGTGGTCAGAAACACACTGGTCAGAAACACAGTTCTAAGAAACACAGTGGTCAGCAACAAACTGGTCAGAAACACAGTGGTCATAAACATGGCTGTCAGAAACTCTCTGATCAGAAACACAATGGTGAGAAACACACTGTTCACAAACACACTGGTCAGGAATACGGTGGTCATAAACACACTGGTCAGAAACACACTGGTCAGAAACACAGGGGTCAGAAACACAGTGGTCAGAAACACACTTTTCTGAAACACGCTGGTCAGAAACACACTGGTCAGAAACACAGTGGTCATATACACAGTGGTCAGAAACACACTGGTCCGAAACATAGTGGTCAGAAACACACTGGTAAGAAACACACCGGTCAGAACACAGTGGTCACAAACACAGAGGTCAGAATCACAGTGGTCAGAAACAGTGTGGTAAAAAACACACTGGTCAGAAACACAATGGTCAGAAATCCACTGGTCAGAAACACAGTGGTCAGAAACACAATGGTCAGAAACACTGTGGTCAGAAACACACTGGTCGGAAACACACTGGCCAGAAGCACACTGGTCAGAAACACAGTGGTCAGAAACACACTGGTCGGAAACACACTGGCCAGAAGCACACTGGTCAGAAACACAGTGGTCAGAAACACACTGGTGAGAAACACAGTGATCAGAAACACAGTGGTCAGAAAAACAGTGGTCAGAAACACAGTGGTCAGAAACACACTGGTCAGAAACACAGTGGTCAGAAACACACTGGTCAGAAACACACTGGTCAGAAACACACTGGACATAAACACAGTGATCAGAAACAGAGTGGTCAGAAACACACTGGTCAGAAGCAAACAGGTCAGAAACATAGTGGTCAGAAACACAGTGATCAGAAAGACACTGGTCAGAAACACAGTGGTCAGAAACACACTGGTCAGAAACACAATGGTCAGAAACACACTGGTCAGAAACACAGTGGTCTGAAAGACAGTGGTCAGAAACACACTGGTCAGAAACACAATGGTCAGAAACACACTGGTCAGAAACACAGTGGTCTGAAAGACAGTGGTCAGAAACACACTGGTCAGAAACACTGTGGTCAGAAACACACTGGTCATGAACACACTGGTCAGAAACACAGTGCTCAGGAACACACTGGTCAGAACCACAGTAGTCAGAAACTACTGGTCAGAAACACACTGGTCACAAACACACTGTTCAGAACCTCTGTGGTCAGAAACACAGTGGATAGAAACACAGTGGTCAGAAACACACTGGTCAGAAACACGCTGGTCCAAAACACACTGATCAGAAATACAGTGGTCACAAACACAGTGGTCAGAGACACACTGGTCAGAAACACGGTGGTCAGAAACACACTGGTCAGAAACAACGTGGTCAGAAACACACTTGTCGGAAACACACTGGTCAGAAACACTATGGTCAGAAACACAGTGGTCAGAAACACACTGGTCAGAAACACACTGGTCAGAAACACACTGGTCAGAAACACAGTGGTCAGAAACACAATGGTCAGAAACACTGTGGTCAGAAACACACTGGTCGGAAACACACTGGCCAGAAGCACACTGGTCAGAAACACAGTGGTCAGAAACACAATGGTCAGAAACACTGTGGTCAGAAACACACTGGTCGGAAACACACTGGCCAGAAGCACACTGGTCAGAAACACAGTGGTCAGAAACACAATGGTCAGAAACACTGTGGTCAGAAACACACTGGTCGGAAACACACTGGCCAGAAGCACACTGGTCAGAAACACAGTGGTCAGAAACACAATGGTCAGAAACACTGTGGTCAGAAACACACTGGTCGGAAACACACTGGCCAGAAGCACACTGGTCAGAAACACAGTGGTCAGAAACACAATGGTCAGAAACACTGTGGTCAGAAACACACTGGTCGGAAACACACTGGCCAGAAGCACACTGGTCAGAAACACAGTGGTCAGAAACACAATGGTCAGAAACACTGTGGTCAGAAACACACTGGTCGGAAACACACTGGCCAGAAGCACACTGGTCAGAAACACAGTGGTCAGAAACACAATGGTCAGAAACACTGTGGTCAGAAACACACTGGTCGGAAACACACTGGCCAGAAGCACACTGGTCAGAAACACAGTGGTCAGAAACACAATGGTCAGAAACACTGTGGTCAGAAACACACTGGTCGGAAACACACTGGCCAGAAGCACACTGGTCAGAAACACAGTGGTCAGAAACACAATGGTCAGAAACACTGTGGTCAGAAACACACTGGTCGGAAACACACTGGCCAGAAGCACACTGGTCAGAAACACAGTGGTCAGAAACACAATGGTCAGAAACACTGTGGTCAGAAACACACTGGTCGGAAACACACTGGCCAGAAGCACACTGGTCAGAAACACAGTGGTCAGAAACACAATGGTCAGAAACACTGTGGTCAGAAACACACTGGTCGGAAACACACTGGCCAGAAGCACACTGGTCAGAAACACAGTGGTCAGAAACACAATGGTCAGAAACACTGTGGTCAGAAACACACTGGTCGGAAACACACTGGCCAGAAGCACACTGGTCAGAAACACAGTGGTCAGAAACACAATGGTCAGAAACACTGTGGTCAGAAACACACTGGTCGGAAACACACTGGCCAGAAGCACACTGGTCAGAAACACAGTGGTCAGAAACACACTGGTCAGAAACACAATGGTCAGAAACACACTGGTCAGAAACACAGTGGTCTGAAAGACAGTGGTCAGAAACACACTGGTCAGAAACACTGTGGTAAGAAATACACTGGTCAGAAACACACTGGTCAGAAACACAGTGGTCGGGAACACACTGGTCAGAACCACAGTAGTCAGAAACTACTGGTCAGAAACAGAGTGGTCGGGAACACACTGGTCAGAAACACAGTGGTCAGAAACACGGTGGTCTGAAACACAGTGGACAGAAACACAGTGGTAATCACATAGTGGTCCGAAACACACTGGTCAGAAACACACTGGTGAGAAACACAGTGGTCAGAAACACATTGATCAGAAACGCGGTGGTCAGAAACACGGTGGTCAGAAATACACTGGTCAGAACAACACTGGTCAGAAACACAGTGGTCAGGAACACGGTGGTCAGAAACACAGTGGTCAGAAACACACTGGTCAGAAACAAACTGGTCAGAAACACAGTGGTCAGAAACACAATGGTCAGAAACACACTGGTCAGAAAGACACTGGTCAAAAAACACAGTGGTCAGAAACATACTCGTCAGAAACACAGTGGTCATAAACACACTGGTCATGAACACAGTGGTCAGAAACACAGTGTTCAGAAACACACTGGTCAGAAACACAGTGGTCAGAAACACACTGGTCAGAAACACACTGGTCAGAAACACACTGGTCAGAAACACACTGGTCAGAAACACAGTGGTCAGAAACACAGTTGTCAGAAACACAGTTGTGAGAAACACAGTGGTCAGAAACACAGTGGTCAGAAACGCACTGGTCAGAAACACGCTGGTCAGAAACACAGTGGTCAGAGATTCAGTCGGCAGAAACACACTGGTTAGAAACACAGTGGTAAGAAACACAGTGGTCAGAAACAAACTGGTTAGAAACTCAGTGGTCAGAAACACACTGTCAGAAACACAGTGGTTAGAAACACACTGTTCAGAAACACATTGGTCAGAGATACAGTGGTCAGAAACCCACAGGTCAGAAACACACTGGTCAGAAACACAGTGATCAGAAAAACAGTGGTCAGAAACACAGTGGTCAGAATCACAGTGGTCAGAGACAAAGTGGTCAGAAACACAGTGGTTAGAAACGGACTGTTCAGAAACACACTGGTCAGAAACACTGTGGTCAGAAATACGGTGGACAGAAACACACTGGTCAGAAATACAGTGGTAAGAAACACAGTGGTCAGAAACACAGTGGTCAGAAACACTCTGGTCAGAAATACACTGGTCAGACACATACTGGCCAGAAACACTGTGGTCAGAAACACACTGGTTAGAAACACACTGGTCAGAAATACAGTGGTCAGAAGTACACTGGTAAAAAACACAATGAACAGAATCACAGTGGTCAGTAACTCACTGGTCAGAAACACAGTGGTCAGAGACACGGTGGTCAGGACCACACTGGTCAGAAACACCGTGGTCAGAAACACTGTGATCAGAGACACAGTGGTCAGAAACACACTGCTCAGAAACACACTAGTCAGAAACACAGTGGTCATAAACACACTGGTCAGAAACACAGTGGTCATAAACACACTGGTCAGAAACACAGTGGTGAGAAGCACAGTGGTCAGAAACACACTGATAAGAAACATAGTGGTCATAAACACAGTGGTCTGAAACACGGTGGTCAGAAACACAGTGATCAGAAACATTGTGGTCAGAAACGCACTGGTCAGAAACACGCTGGTCAGAAATACAGTGGTCAGAATCAAACTGGTCAGAAACGCAGTGGTCATAAACACAGAGGTCAGAAACTCACTGGTCAGAAACACATGGGTCAGAAACACAGGGATCAGAAACATTGTGGTCAGAAACACACTGGTCATAAACACACTGGTGAGAAACACAGGGGTCAGAAACACAGTGGTCATAAACACTCTGGCATGAAACACACTGGTCAGAAACACACTGGTCAGAAACACACTGGTCAGAAACAAAGCAGTCATATACACAGTGTTCTGAAACACACTGGTCAGAAACACTGTGGTCAGAAACACGGTGGTCAGAAACACAGTGGTCAGAAACACAGTGGTCAGAAACACACTGGTCAGAAACACAGTGGTCAGAAACACAGTGGTCAGAAACACAGTGGTCAGAAACACACTGGTCAGAAACACAGTGGTCAGAAACACACTGGTCAGAAACACAGTGGTCAGAAACACAGTGGTCAGAAACACAGTGGTCAGAAACACACTGGTCAGAAACACAGTGGACAGAAACACACTGGTGAGAAACACATTGGTCAGAAACACAGTGGTCAGAAACACACTGGTCAGAAACATAGTACTCAGATACACGGTGGTCAGAAACACGGTGGTCAGAAACAAAGTGATCAGAAACACAGTGGTCGGCAATAAAGTGGCCAGAGACACAGTGGTCAAAAATACACTGGTCAAAAACACACTGGTCAGAAGCACACTGCTCATGAACACAGTGATCAGAAACACAATGGTAAGAAACACAGTAATCAGAACCACACTGGTCAGAAACAAAGTGGTCAGAAACACTGTGGCCAGAAACACACTGGTCAAAAACACACTGGTCGGAAACACACTGGTCAGAAACACAGTAGTAAAAAACACAGTGGCCCAAAACACAGTGGTCAGAAACACATTGGTCTGAAACACAGTGGACAGAAACACAGTGGTCAGAAACATGGTGGTCAGAAACAGAGTGGTCAGAAATACACTGGTCAGAAACACACTGGTCAGAAACACAGTTAACAGAAAAATAGTGGTCAGAAACACAGTGGTCAGAGACACAGCGGTCAGAAAAACACTGGTCAGAAACAGTGGTCTGAAACACACTGGTCAGAAACACAGTGGTCATAAACACACTAGTTTGAACCACAGTGGTCAGAAACACAGTGGTCAGAAACACACTGGTCAGAAACACAGTGGTCAGAAACACACTAGTCAGAAACACAGTGGTCAGAAACACACTAGTCAGAAACACAGTGGTCAGAAACACACTAGTCAGAAACACAGTGGTCAGAAACACACTAGTCAGAAACACAGTGGTCAGAAACACACTAGTCAGAAACACAGTGGTCAGAAACACACTAGTCAGAAACACAGTGGTCAGAAACACACTAGTCAGAAACACAGTGGTCAGAAACACACTAGTCAGAAACACAGTGGTCAGAAACACACTAGTCAGAAACACAGTGGTCAGAAACACACTAGTCAGAAACACAGTGGTCAGAAACACACTAGTCAGAAACACAGTGGTCAGAAACACACTAGTCAGAAACACAGTGGTCAGAAACACACTAGTCAGAAACACAGTGGTCAGAAACACACTAGTCAGAAACACAGTGGTCAGAAACACACTAGTCAGAAACACAGTGGTCAGAAACACACTAGTCAGAAACACAGTGGTCAGAAACACACTAGTCAGAAACACAGTGGTCAGAAACACACTAGTCAGAAACACAGTGGTCAGAAACACACTAGTCAGAAACACAGTGGTCAGAAACACACTAGTCAGAAACACAGTGGTCAGAAACACACTAGTCAGAAACACAGTGGTCAGAAACACACTAGTCAGAAACACAGTGGTCAGAAACACACTAGTCAGAAACACAGTGGTCAGAAACACACTAGTCAGAAACACAGTGGTCAGAAACACACTAGTCAGAAACACAGTGGTCAGAAACACACTAGTCAGAAACACAGTGGTCAGAAACACACTAGTCAGAAACACAGTGGTCAGAAACACACTAGTCAGAAACACAGTGGTCAGAAACACACTAGTCAGAAACACAGTGGTCAGAAACACACTAGTCAGAAACACAGTGGTCAGAAACACACTAGTCAGAAACACAGTGGTCAGAAACACACTAGTCAGAAACACAGTGGTCAGAAACACACTAGTCAGAAACACAGTGGTCAGAAACACACTAGTCAGAAACACAGTGGTCAGAAACACACTAGTCAGAAACACAGTGGTCAGAAACACACTAGTCAGAAACACAGTGGTCAGAAACACACTGGTTAGAAACACAGTGGTCAGAAACACAGTGGTCAGAAACACACTGGTCAGAAAC
This sequence comes from Penium margaritaceum, assembly GCA_023375785.1. Classification (NCBI taxonomy): domain Eukaryota; kingdom Viridiplantae; phylum Streptophyta; class Zygnematophyceae; order Desmidiales; family Peniaceae; genus Penium; species Penium margaritaceum. The sequence goes on along the minus strand of SZWC01005775.1, from coordinate 61,722 downwards.
ACAGTGGTCAGAAACACAGTGGTCAGAAACACGGTGGTCAGAAACACAGCGATCAGAAGCACAGTGGTCTGAAACGAATTGGTCAGAAACACTCTGGTCAGAAACACGGTGGTCAGAAATACAGTGGTCAGAAACACATTGGTCAGAAACACAGTACTAAGAAACACTGTTGTCAGCAACAAACTGGTCAGAAACACATTGGTCATAAACACAGTGGTCAGACACACACTGGTCAGAAACACACTGGTCATAAACACAGTGGTTTGAAACACAGTGGTCAGAAACACAGTGGTCAGAAACACACTGGTCAGAAACATAGTAGTCAAAAACTCAGTGGTCAGAAACACGGTGGTCAGAAACACAGCGATCAGAAACACAGTGGTCAGAAACGCACTGGTCAGAAACACTCTGGTCAGAAACACGGTGGTCAGAAATACAGTGGTCAGAAACACACTGCTCAGAAACACACTGGTCAGAAACACAGTGGTCCAAAACACAGTGGTCAGAAACACACTGGTCAGACACACAGGGTCAGAAACAAAGTGGTCAGAAACACAGTGGTCATAAACACAAAGTCAGAAACACACTGGTCAGAAATACAGTGGTCAGAAACACACTGGTCAGAAACACACTGGTCAGAAACACAGGGGTCAGAAACACAGTGGTCAGCAACACACTGGTCTGAAACACACTGCTCAGAAAAACACTGGTCAGAAATACACTAGTCAGAAACACACCGGTAATATACACAGTGGTCAGAAACACAATTGTCAGATACACATTGGTCAGAAACACAGTGGTCAGAACACAGTGGTCAGAAACACACTGGTCTGACACACTGTGGCCAGAACACACTGGTAAGAAACACAGTGGTCAGAAACGTAGTGGTCATAAACAGAGTGGTCAGAAACACAGTGGTCAGAAACATAGTGGTCACAAACACACTGGTCAGAAACACACTGGTCAGAAAACACAGTGGTCAGAAACATACTCGTCAGAAACACAGTGGTCATAAACACACTGGTCAGAAACACACTGGTCAGAAAACACAGTGGTCAGAAACATACTCGTCAGAAACACAGTGGTCATAAACACACTGGTCAGGAACACAGTGGTCAGAAACACAGTGGTCAGAAACACACTGGTCGAAAACACAGTGGCCAGAGACACACTGGTCAGAAGCACACTGGTCAGAAACATAGTGGTCAAAAACACACTGGTAAGAAACACAGTGATCAGAAACACAGTTTTCAGAAACACAGCGGTCACAAACACTGTGGTCAGAAACACGCTGGTCAGAAACACACTGGTCAGAAACACAGTGGTCAGAAACACACTGGTCAGAAACACGACTGGTCAGAAACACACTCGACATAAACATTGTGATTAGAAACAGAGCGGTCAGAAACACACTGGTCAGAAGCACACTGGTCAGATATACAGTGGTCAGAAACACAGTGATCAGAAACACACTGGTCAGAAACACAGTGGTCAGAAACACACTGGTTTAAAAGATAGTGGTCAGAAACACACTGGTCAGAAACACAATGGTGAGAAACACACTGGTTAGAAACACAGTGGTCTGAAACACAGTGGTCAAAACACACTGGTCAGAAACATTGTGGTCAGAAACACACTGGTCATAAACGCAGTGGTCAGGAACACACTGGTCAGAAGCACAGTGGTCTGAAACTACTGGTCAGAAACCCACTGGACAGAAACACACTGTTCAGAGACACTGTGGTCAGAAACACAGTGGTCAGAAAGACATTGGTCAGAAACACCCTGGTCCAAAACACACTGGTCAGAAACACAGTGGTCACAATCACAGTGGTCAGAGACACACTGGTCATAAACACAGTGGTCAGAAACACTGTGGTTAAAAACACAGCGGTCAGAAACACGGTAGTCAGGAACACAGTGGTCAGAAACATACTCGTCAGAAACACAGTGGTAACTAACACAGTGGTCCGAAACACACTGGTCAGAAATACAGTGGTCAGAAACACTGTGGTTAAAAACACAGCGGTCAGAAACACGGTAGTCAGGAACACAGTGGTCAGAAACATACTCGTCAGAAACACAGTGGTAACTAACACAGTGGTCCGAAACACACTGGTCAGAAATACAGTGGTCAGAAACACTGTGGTTAAAAACACAGCGGTCAGAAACACGGTAGTCAGGAACACAGTGGTCAGAAACATACTCGTCAGAAACACAGTGGTAACTAACACAGTGGTCCGAAACACACTGGTCAGAAATACAGTGGTCAGAAACACTGTGGTTAAAAACACAGCGGTCAGAAACACGGTAGTCAGGAACACAGTGGTCAGAAACATACTCGTCAGAAACACAGTGGTAACTAACACAGTGGTCCGAAACACACTGGTCAGAAATACAGTGGTCAGAAACACTGTGGTTAAAAACACAGCGGTCAGAAACACGGTAGTCAGGAACACAGTGGTCAGAAACATACTCGTCAGAAACACAGTGGTAACTAACACAGTGGTCCGAAACACACTGGTCAGAAATACAGTGGTCAGAAACACTGTGGTTAAAAACACAGCGGTCAGAAACACGGTAGTCAGGAACACAGTGGTCAGAAACATACTCGTCAGAAACACAGTGGTAACTAACACAGTGGTCCGAAACACACTGGTCAGAAATACAGTGGTCAGAAACACTGTGGTTAAAAACACAGCGGTCAGAAACACGGTAGTCAGGAACACAGTGGTCAGAAACATACTCGTCAGAAACACAGTGGTAACTAACACAGTGGTCCGAAACACACTGGTCAGAAATACAGTGGTCAGAAACACTGTGGTTAAAAACACAGCGGTCAGAAACACGGTAGTCAGGAACACAGTGGTCAGAAACATACTCGTCAGAAACACAGTGGTAACTAACACAGTGGTCCGAAACACACTGGTCAGAAATACAGTGGTCAGAAACACTGTGGTTAAAAACACAGCGGTCAGAAACACGGTAGTCAGGAACACAGTGGTCAGAAACATACTCGTCAGAAACACAGTGGTAACTAACACAGTGGTCCGAAACACACTGGTCAGAAATACAGTGGTCAGAAACACTGTGGTTAAAAACACAGCGGTCAGAAACACGGTAGTCAGGAACACAGTGGTCAGAAACATACTCGTCAGAAACACAGTGGTAACTAACACAGTGGTCCGAAACACACTGGTCAGAAATACAGTGGTCAGAAACACTGTGGTTAAAAACACAGCGGTCAGAAACACGGTAGTCAGGAACACAGTGGTCAGAAACATGGTAGTCAGAAACAGAGTGGTCAGAAATGCACTGGTCAGAAACACAGCGGTGAAAACACAGTGGTCCAAGACACACTGGTCAGAAACACGGTGGTCAGAAACACAGTGGTCAGAAATACAGTGGTCAGAAACACGGTGGTCAGAAACACAGTGGTCAAAAATACACTGGTCAGAACTACACTGGTCAGAAACACAGTGGTCAGAAACAAAATGGTCAGAAACACAGTGGTCAGAAACACAGTGGTCAGAAACACTGTGGTTAAAAACACAGCGGTCAGAAACACGGTAGTCAGGAACACAGTGGTGAGAAACACGGTGGTCAGGAACACAGTGGTCAGAAACACAGTGGTCAGAAACACATAAGTCAGAAACACAGTGGTCAGAAACACGGTGATCAGAAACACAGTGGTAAGAAACAAACTGGTCAGAAACACAGTGGTTAAAAACACAATGTTTAAAAACAAACTGGTCTGAAACAAACTGGTCAAAAACACAGTGGTCAGAAACACACTTGTCGGAAACACAGTGGTCAGAAATACACTGGTCGGAAACACACTGGTCCGAAACACGGTGGTCAGAAACATAGTGGTCAGAATAACACTGGTCAGAACTACACTGGTCAGAAACACAGTGGTCGGAAGTACGGTGGTCAGAAACACATTGGTCAGAAACAGAGTGGTAAATAACACAGTGGTCCGAAACACACTGGTCAGAAACACACTGGTCAGAAACACAGTGGTCAGAAACACAGTGGTCAGAAACACAGTGGTCAGAAACACACTGGTCAGAAGCACACTGGTCAGAAACACAGTGGTCAGAAAGACATTGGTCAGAAACACCCTGGTCCAAAACACACTGGTCAGAAACACAGTGGTCACAATCACAGTGGTCAGAGACACACTGGTCATAAACACAATGGTCAGAAACACACTTGTCGGAAACACTGTGGTCAGAAACACACTGGTCGGAAACACACTGGTCCGAAACACGGTGGTGAGAAACATAGTGGTCAGAATTACACTGGTCAGAACTTCACTGGTCAGAAACACAGTGGTCGGAAGTACGGTGGTCAGAAACACATTGGTCAGAAACACAGTGGTAAATAAGACAGTGGTCCGAAACACACTGGTCTGAAACACACTGGTCAGAAACACAGTGGTCAGAAACACAGTGGTCAGAAACACAGTGGTCAGAAACACACTGGTCAGAAGCACACTGGTCAGAAACAAAATGGTTAGAAACGCACTGGTCAGAAACACACTGGTCAGAAACACAGTGGTCAGAAACACAGTGGTCAGAAACACAGTGGTCAGAAACACACTGGTCAGAAGCACACTGGTCAGAAACAAAATGGTTAGAAACGCACTGGTCAGAAACACACTGGTCAGAAATACAGTGGTAAGAAACACAGTGGTTAGAAACACACTGGTCAGAAACATAATGGTAAAAAATACACTGGTCAGAAACAAACTAGTCAGAAATACAGTGGTCAGAGACAAATTGGTTAGAAACACACTGGTCAGAAATACAGTGGTCAGAAAGACACTGGTCGGAAACACACTGGTCTGAAACACAGAAGTCAGAAACAACGTGGTCAGAAACACACTGGTCAGGAACACACCGGTCAGAAAGACACTGGTCAGAAACACACTGGTCAGAAACACAGTGGTCAGAAACACA
>SZWC01005775.1:14529-29588 GCA_023375785.1 Penium margaritaceum | reverse complement strand
TGGTCAGAAACACACTGGTCAGAAACACTGTGGTCAGAAATACGGTGGACAGAAACACACTGGTCAGAAACTCAGTGGTAAGAAACACAGTGGTCAGAAACACACTGGACAGAAACACACTGGTCAGAATTACACTGGTCAGAAACACACTGGCCAGAAGCACTGTGGTCAGAAACACACTGGTTAGAAACACACTGGTCAGAAATACAGTGGTCAGAAACACACTGGTCAAAAACACAATGAACAGAAACACAGTGGTCAGTAACACACTGGTCAGATACACAGTGGTCAGAGACACGGTGGTCAGGAACACAGTGGTCAGAAACATAGTGGTCAGAAACACAGTGGTCAGAAACACAGTGGTCAGAAACACACTGCTCAGAAACACACTGGTCACAAACATAGTGTTCAGGAAGACACTGGTCAGAAACACAGTGGTCAGAAACACAGTGGTCAGAAACACACTGCTCAGAAACACACTGGTCACAAACATAGTGTTCAGGAAGACACTGGTCAGAAACACAATGGTTAGAAACACAGTGGTTAGAAACACACTACTCAGAAACGAACTGGTCAGAGACACACTCGTCAGGAACACAGTGGTCAGAAACACAGTGGTCAGAAACACATTGGTCAGAAATACAGTGGTCAGAAACACGGTGGTCAGAAACACAGCGGTCAGAAATACACTGGTGGAAACTACACTGGTCAAAAACACAGTTGTCAGAAACACAATGGTCAGAAACACAGTGGTCGGAAACACAGTGGTCAGAAACACTGTGGTCAAAAACACCGCGGTCAGAAACACAGTGGTCAGGAACACAGTGGTCTGAAACACTGGTCACAAACACGGTGGTCAGAAACACAGTGGTCAGAAACACACTGGTCAGAAACAAACTGATCAGAAACACACTTGGTCAGAAACACACTGGTTAGAAACACAGTGGTCAGAAACACAATGGTCAGAAACACACTGGTCAGAAACATAGTAGTCAGAAACACGGTGGTCAGAAACACAGCGATCAAAAACACAGTGGTCAGAAACACATTGGTCAGAAACAGTCTGGTCAGAAACACGGTGGTCAGAAATACAGTGGTCAGAAACACACTCTTCAGAAACACACTGCTCAGAAACACAGTGGTCGGAAACGCAGTGGTCTGAAACACACTGGTCAGACACACAGGGTCAGAAACACACTGGTCAGAAACACAGTGGTCATAAACACTGTGGTGAGAAACACAGTGGTCAGAAATACAGTGGTCAGAAACACACTGGTCAGACACACAGGGTCAGAAACACACTGGTCAGAAACACATTGGTCAGAAACACTCTGGTCAGAAACACACTGGTCAGAAGCACACTGGTCAGAAACATAGTGGTCAGAAACACAGTGATCAGAAACACACTGGTCAGAAACATAGTAGTCAGAAACACGGTGGTCAGAAACACAGCAACCAGAAACACAGTGGTCTGAAACGCATTGGTCAGAAACACTCTGGTCAGAAACACACTGGTCAGAAGCACACTGGTCAGAAACATAGTGGTCAGAAACACAGTGATCAGAAACACACTGGTCAGAAACATAGTAGTCAGAAACACGGTGGTCAGAAACACAGCAACCAGAAACACAGTGGTCTGAAACGCATTGGTCAGAAACACTCTGGTCAGAAACACACTGGTCAGAAGCACACTGGTCAGAAACATAGTGGTCAGAAACACAGTGATCAGAAACACACTGGTCAGAAACATAGTAGTCAGAAACACGGTGGTCAGAAACACAGCAACCAGAAACACAGTGGTCTGAAACGCATTGGTCAGAAACACTCTGGTCAGAAACACACTGGTCAGAAGCACACTGGTCAGAAACATAGTGGTCAGAAACACAGTGATCAGAAACACACTGGTCAGAAACATAGTAGTCAGAAACACGGTGGTCAGAAACACAGCAACCAGAAACACAGTGGTCTGAAACGCATTGGTCAGAAACACTCTGGTCAGAAACACACTGGTCAGAAGCACACTGGTCAGAAACATAGTGGTCAGAAACACAGTGATCAGAAACACACTGGTCAGAAACATAGTAGTCAGAAACACGGTGGTCAGAAACACAGCAACCAGAAACACAGTGGTCTGAAACGCATTGGTCAGAAACACTCTGGTCAGAAACACACTGGTCAGAAGCACACTGGTCAGAAACATAGTGGTCAGAAACACAGTGATCAGAAACACACTGGTCAGAAACATAGTAGTCAGAAACACGGTGGTCAGAAACACAGCAACCAGAAACACAGTGGTCTGAAACGCATTGGTCAGAAACACTCTGGTCAGAAACACACTGGTCAGAAGCACACTGGTCAGAAACATAGTGGTCAGAAACACAGTGATCAGAAACACACTGGTCAGAAACATAGTAGTCAGAAACACAGTGGTCAGAAACACGGTGGTCAGAAACACAGCAACCAGAAACACAGTGGTCTGAAACGCATTGGTCAGAAACACTCTGGTCAGAAACACGGTGGTCAGAAATACAGTGGTCAGAAACAAATGGGTCAGAAACACAGTACTAAGAAACACTGTTTTCAGAAAGAAACTGGTCAGAAACACATTGGTCATAAACACAGTGGTCAGACACACACTGGTCAGAAACACACTGGTCATAAACACAGTGGTCAGAAACACAGTGGTCAGAAATACAGTGGCCAGAAACACACTGGTCAGAAACACATTGGTCATAAACACACTGGTTTGAAACACAGTGGTCAGAAACACAGTGGTCAGAAACACACTGGTCAGAAACATAGTAGTCAGAAACACAGTGGTCAGAAACACGGTGGTCAGAAACACAGCGATCATGAACACAGTGGTCAGAAACGCATTGGTCAGAAACACTCTGGTCAGAAACACGGTGGTCAGAAATACAGTGGTTAGAAACACACTGCTCAGAAACACACTGGTCAGAAACACAGTGGTCGGAAACACAGTGGACAGAAACACACTGGTCAGACACACAGGGTCAGAAACACAGCGGTCAGAAACACAGTGGTCATAAACACAGAGTCAGAAACACACTGGTCAGAAATACAGTGGTCAGAAACACACTGGTCAGAAACACACTGGTCAGAAACACAGGGGTCAGAAACACAGTGGTCAGCAACACACTGGTCTGAAACACACTGCTCAGAAACACACTGGTCAGAAATACACTAGTCAGAAACACACTGGTAATATACACAGTGGTCAGAAACACAGTTGTCAGATACACAGTGGTCAGAAACACAGTGGTCAGAACACAGTGGTCAGAAACACACTGGTCAGACACACTGTGGCCAGAACACACTGGTAAGAAACACAGTGGTCAGAAACGCAGTGGTCATAAACAGAGTGGTCAGAAACACAGTGGTCAGAAACACGGTGGTCAGAACACAGTGGTCAGAAACACAGTGGTCTGCAACACAATGGTCATAAACACACCGGTCAGAAGCACAGTGGTCATAAACACAGTGGTCAGCAACACAGTGGTCACCAATACACTTGTCAGAAACACACTGGTCAAAAACACACTGGTCAGAAGCACACTGCTCATACACACAGTGGTCAGAAACACAGTGGTCAGAAACACAGTGGTCAGAAACATAGTGGTCAGAAACAAAGTGGTCAGAAACACAGTGGCCAGAAACACACTGGTCAGAACCAAACTGGTCAGAAACACACTGGTTACAAACACAGTGGTAAAAAACACAGTGGTCCAAAACACACTGGTCAGAAACACAGTGGTAAGAAAAACAATGGTCAGAAACACATTGGTCAGAAACACAGTGGTCAGAACATCGTGGTCGGAAACACGGTGGTTAGAAACACAGTGGCCAGAAATACACTGGTCAGAAACACACTGGTCAGAAACACACTGGTCAGAAACACAGTGGTAAAAAACATAGTGGTCCAAAACACACTGGTCAGAAACACAGTGGTCACAAAACAATGGTCAGAAACACAGCTGTCAGAAACAAAGTGGTCAGAAACACATTGGTCAGAAACACGCTGGTCAGAAACACAGTGGTCATGAACACAGTGGTCAGAAACAAACTGGTCAGAAACATAACAGTCAGAAACACAGTGGTCAGATACACAGCGGTCAAAAACACACTGGTCAGAAAGATAGTGGTCAGAAACGCACTCGACAGAAACACAGTGGTCATAAACTCACAAGTTTGCAGCACAGTGGTCAGAAACACAGTGGTCAGAAACATTCTGGTCAGAAACACACTGACCAGAAACACAGTGGTCAGAGACACAGTGGTCAGAAACACATTGATCAGAAACACAGTGGTCAGAAATGCATTGGTCAGAAACACCCTGGTCATACACGGTGGTCAGAAATACAGTGATCAGAAACATACTGGACAGAAACACAGTACTAAGAAACACAGTGGTCAGAAACAAACTAGTCAGAAACACAGTGGTCATAAACACAGTGGTCAGAAACACATTGGAAAGATACACAGTGGTCAGAAACACAGAGGCCAGAAACACACTGGTCAGAAACACAGTGGTCAGAAACACGCTGGTCAGAAACACAGTGGTCAGAAACACAGTGGTCATAAACACTGTGGTCAGAAACACAGTGGTCAGAAACACAGTGGTCAGAAACACACTGGTCAGAAACACAGTGGTCAGAAACACATTGATCAGAAACACACTGGTCAGAAACACAGTAGTCAGAAACACAGTGGTCAGAAACACAATGGTCAGAAACCCAGTGGTCAGAAACACAGTGGTCAGAAACACAGTGGTCAGAAACACACTGGTCAGAAACACAATGGTCAGAAATCCACTGGTCAGAAACACAGTGGTCAGAAACACATTGGTCAGAAACACTGTGGTCATAAACACAGTGGTCAGAAACACAGTAGTCAGAAACACACTGGTCAGAAACACACTGGTCAGAGACACACTGGTCAGAAACACACTGGTCAGAAACACACTGTTCAGAACCACAGTGGTCAGAAACACAGTAGTCAGAAACACACTGGTCAGAAACACACTGGTCAGAGACACACTGGTCAGAAACACACTGGTCAGAAACACACTGTTCAGAACCACAGTGGTCAGAAACACACTGCTTAGAAACACTGTGGTCAGAAACAAACTGGTCGGAAACACACTGGTCAGAAGCACATTGGTCACAAACATAGCGGTCAGAAACACACTGGTGATAAACACAGTGATCAGAAACACAATGGTCAGAAACACAGTGGTCAGAAACACGGTGGTCAGAAACACACTGGTCAGAAACACAATTGTCAGAAACAGAGTGGTCAGGAACACAGTGGTGAGAAACACACTGGTCAGAAACACACTGGACATAAACACAGTGATCAGAAACAGAGTGGTCACAGACACACTGGTCAGAAGCACACTGGTCAGAAACACAGTGGTCAGAAACACATTGATCAGAAACACACTGGTCAGAAACACAGTCGTCAGAAACACACTGGCCAGAAACATAGTGGTCAGAAACCCACTGGTCAGAAATGCAATGGTCAGAAACACAGTGGTCAGAAACAGAGTGGTCAGAAACACAGTGGTTAGAAACACACTGGTCAGAAACACAGTGGTCACAAACACAGTGGTCGGAGACACACAGGTCAGAAACACTGTGGTCAGAAACACACTGGTCAGAAACACTGTGGTCAGAAACACACTTGTCGGAAGCACACTGGCTAGAAATACACTGGTCAGAAACCAACTGGTCGGAAACACACTGGTGAGAAACACGATGATCAGAAACACATTGGTCAGAAACACACTGGTCAGAAACACAGTGGTCAGAAACACACTGGTCAGAAACACACTGGTCAGAAACACAGTGGTCAGAAATATAGTGGTCAGAGACACAGTGATCAGAAACACAGTGGTCAGAAACACACTGGTCAGAAACACACTGGTCAGAAACACAGTGGTCAGAAATATAGTGGTCAGAGACACAGTGATCAGAAACTCAGTGATCAGAAACACAGTGGTCAGAAACAAACTGGTCAGAAACACATTGGTCAGAAACACACTAGTCGGAAACACACTGGTCAGGAACACAGTGGTCAGAAACACACTGGTCAGAAACACAGTGGTCATAAACACTGTGGTGAGAAACACAGTGGTCAGAAACACGGTGGCCAGAAACACACTGGTCAGAAACACACTGGTCAGAAGCACAGTGGTCAGAATCACAGTGGTAAACAACACAGTGGTCCAAATCACACTGGTCAGAAACACACTGGTCAGAAACACAGTGGTCAGAAACACAGTGGTCAGAAAGACGGTGGTCAGAAACACGGTGGTCAGAAATACACTGGTCAGAACTACACTGGTCAGCAACACAGTGGTCAGAAACACGGTGGTCAGAAACAAAGTGTTCAGAAACACACTGGTCAGAAACAATCTGGTCAGAAACACAGTGGTCAGACACACAGTGGTCAGAAACAAACTGGTAATAAACACTCTGGTCAGAACGCAGTGGTCACAAACACAGTGGTCAGAAACACATTGGTCAGAAACACATTGGTCAGAAACACAATGGTCAGAAATCCACTGGTCAAAACACAGTGGTCAGAAATACATTGGTCAGAAACAATGTGGTCAGAAACACAGTGGTCAGAAACACAGTAGTCAGAAACACACTGGTCAGAAACACACTGGTCAGAGACACACTGGTCAGAAACACACTGGTCAGAAACACACTGTTCAGAACCACAGTGGTCAGAAACACACTGCTCAGAAATACTGTGGTCACAAACAAACTGGTCGGAAACACACTGGTCAGAAGCACATTGGTCAGAAACATAGTGGTCGGAAACACACTGGTGAGAAACACAGTGATCAGAAACACAATGGTCAGAAACAGAGTGGTCAGAAACACGGTGGTCAGAAACACACTGGTCAGAAACACACTGGTCAGAAACACACTGGTCAGACACAGTGTGGTCAGGAAAGCAGTGGTCAGAAACACACTGGTCAGAAACACACTGGACATAAACACAGTGATCAGAAACAGAGTGGTCAGAGACACACTGGTCAGAAACACACTGGTCAGAAACACAGTGGTCAGAAACACATTGATCAGAAACACACGGGTCAGAAACACAGTGGTCAGAAACACACTGGTCAGAAACACAGTGGTCAGAACCCCACTGGTCAGAAACACAATGGCCAAAAACACACTGATCAGAAACTCAGTGGTCAGAAACACAGTGGTCAGAAACACACTGGTGAGAAACACAGTGGTCAAAAACACAGTGGTCGGAGAGACACTGGTCAGAAACACAGTGGTCAGAAACACACTGGTCAGAAACACTATGGACAGAAACACACTGGTCGAAAACACACTGGCAAGAAATACACTGGTCAGAATCATAGTGGTCGGAAACACACTGGTAAGAAACACAATGTTCAGAAACATATTGGTCAGAAACACAGTGGTCAGAAACACAGTGGTCAGAAACAGAGTGGTCGGAAACACACTGGTCAGAAACACGGTGGTCAGAAATATAGTGGTCAGAGACACAGTGATCAGAAACCCAGTGGTCAGAAACACAGTGGTCAGAAACACGTTGGTCAGAAACACATTGGTCAGAAACACACTGGTCGGAAACACACTGGTCAGAAACACAGTGGTAAGAAACACACTGGTCAGAAACACAGTGGTCATAAACACTGTGGTCAGAAACACAGTGGTCAGAAACACGGTGGCCAGAAACACACTGGTCAGAAAGACACTGGTCATAAGCACAGTGGTCAGTACACAGTGGTCAGAAACACGGTGGTCAGAAACACGGTGGTCATAAATACACTGGTCAGAACTACACTGGTCAGAAACACAGTGGTCAGAAACACGGTGGTCAGAAACAAAGTGGTCAGAAACACACTGGTCAGACCCAAACTGGTCAGAAACACAGTGGTCAGACACACAGTGGTCAGAAACACAGTGGTCAGAAACACAGTGGTCAGAAACATACTCGTCAGTAACACAGTGGTTATGAACACACTGGGCAGAAACACAGTGGTCAGAAACACAGTGTTCAGAAAACACTGGTCAGAAACACAGTGGTCAGAAATTGAGTGGTCAGAAACATAGTGGTCAGAAACACAGTGGTCACAAACACACAGGTCAGAAACATAGTGGCCAGAAACACACTGGTCAGAAACATAGTGGTCAGAAACACAGTGGTCAGAAACAAGGTGGTCAGAAACAGAGTGGTCAGAAACACTGTGGTCATAAACACAGTGGTCAGAAACACAGTGATCAGAAACACAGTGGTCAGAAACACAGTGGTCAGAAACACACTGGTCAGAAACATAGTGGTCAGAAACACAGTGGTCAGAAACAAGGTGGTCAGAAACAGAGTGGTCAGAAACACTGTGGTCATAAACACAGTGGTCAGAAACACAGTGATCAGAAACACAGTGGTCATAAACGCATTGGTCAGAATCACCATGGTCAAAAACACAGTGGTCAGAAATACAGTGGTCAGAAACACACTGGTCAGAAACACAGTACTGAGAAACACAGTGGTCAGAAAAAAAACTGGTCAGAAACACAGTGGTCATAAACACGGCGGTCAGAAACACACTGGTCAGAAACACACTGGTCATAAACACACTGGTCAGAAACACACTGGTCAGAAACACAGTGGTCAGAAACACAGGGGTCAGAAACACACTGGTCAGAAACACAGTGGCCAGAAACACACTGGTCGGAAACACACTGGTCAGAAGCACATTGGGCAGAAACATAGTGGTAAAAAACACACTTGTGAGAAACACAGTGATCAGAAACACAGTGGTCAGAAACACAGTGGTCAGAAACACGCTGGTCAGAAACACGCTGGTCAGGAACACACCGGTCAGAAAAGCAGTGGTCAGAAACACAAAGGTAAGAAACACACTGGTCAGAAACACACTGGGCATAAACACAGTGATCAGAAACATAGTGGTCAGAAACACACTGGTCAGAGGCACACTGGTCAGAAACACAGTGGTCAGAAACACAGTGATCAGAAACACACTGGTCGGAAACACAGTGATCAGAAAAACACTGGTCAGAAACACAGTGGTGACAAACACACTGGTCAGAAACACAATGGTCAGAAACACACTGGTCAGAAACATTGTGGTCAGAACACGGTGGTCAGAAACACAGTGGTCAGAAACACACTGGTCAGAAACGCATTGGTCAGAAACACCCTGGTCAGAAACACAGTGGTCAGAAATACATCGGTCAGAAACACACTGGTCAAAAACACACTGGTCAGAAACACACTGGTCAGAAACGCATTGGTCAGAAACACCCTGGTCAGAAACACAGTGGTCATAAACACAGCGGGCAGAAACACACTGGTCAGAAATACAGTGGTCAGAAACACACTGATCAGAAACACACTTGTCAGAAACACAGGGTCAGAAACGCAGTGGTCAGAAACACACTGGTCTGAAACACACTGGTCAGAAACACACTGGTCAGAAACACAGTGGTCAGAAACAATGCGGTAAAAAACTATGGTCAGAAACACACTGGTCAGAAACACACTGGTCAGAAACACACTATTCAGAAACACTGTGGACATAAACACAGTGGTCAGAAACACATTGGTTAGGAACACATTGGTCACAAACACACTGGTCCAAAACACACTAGTCAGAAACAATGTGGTCACAAACACAGTGGTCAGAAACACAGTGGTCAGTATCACGGTGGTCAGAAACACAGTGGTCAGAAATACACTGGTCAGAACTACACTGGTCAGAAATACAGTGGTCTGAAACACGGTGGTCAGAAACACAGTGGTCAGAAACACAGTGGTGAATAACACAGTGGTCTGAAACACAATGGTCAGAAACACACTGGTCAGAAACACAGTGGTCATAAACACAGTGGTCAGAAACACGGTGGTCAGAAACACAGTGGTCAGAAATACACTGGTCAGAACTACACTGGTCAAAAACACAGTGGTCAGAAACATGGTGGTCAGAAACACAGTGGTCAGAAACACACTGGTCAGAAACAAACTGGTCAGAAACACGGTGGTCAGAAACACAGTGGTCACGAAGACACCGGTCAGAAACACACTGGTCAGAAAACACAGTGGTCAGAAACATACTCGTCAGAAACACAGTGGTCATAAACACACTGGTCAAGAACACAGTGGTCAGAAACACAGCGGTCAGAAACACACTGGTCAAAAACACAGTGGCAAGAGACACACTGGTCGGAAACACACTGGTCAGAAGCATACTGGTCATAAACATAGTGGTCAAAAACACACTGGTAAGAAACACAGTGATCAGAAACACAGTGGTCACAAACACAGTGGTCACAAACACAGTGGTCAGAAACACGCTGGTCAGAAACACACTGGTCAGAAACACAGTGGTCAGAAACACGCTGGTCAGAAACACACTGGTCAGAAACACAGTGGTCAGAAACACACTGGTCAGAAACACACTGGTCAGAAACGCACTCGACATAAACACAGTGATCAGAAACAGAGCGGTCAGAAACAGACAGGTCAGAAGCACACTGGTCAGAAACACAGTGGTCAGAAACACAGTGATCAGAAACACACTGGTCAGAAACACAGTGGTCAGAAACACACTGGTCTGAAAGATAGTGGTCAGAAACACACTGGTCAGAAACACAATGGTGAGAAACACACTGGTTAGAAACACAGTGGTCTGAAACACAGTGGTCAAAACACACTGGTCAGAAACACTGTGGTCAGAAACACACTGGTCAGAAACGCAGTGGTTAGGAACACACTGGTCAGAAACACAGTGGTCAGAAACACACTGTTCAGAAACACTGTGGTCAGAAACACAGTGGTCAGAAAGACATTGGTCAGAAACACACTGGTCCAAAACACATTGGTCAGAAACACAGTGGTCACAATCACAGTGGTCAGAGACACACTGGTCAGAAACACGGTGGTCATAAACACGCTTGTCAAAAACACTGTGGTCAGAAACACACTGGTCAGAAACACACTGGTCAGAAACACACTGGTCAGAAACACAGTGGTCAGAAACACGTTGGTCAGAAACATAGTGGTCAGAATTACACTGGTCAGAACTACACTGGTCAGAAACACAATGGTCAGAAACATGACACGGTGGTCAGAAACACATTGGTCAGAAACACAGTGGTAAATAACACAGTGGTCCGAAACACACTGGTCAGAGACACACTGGTCAGAAACACACTGGTCAGAAACACAGTGGTCACAAACACAGTGGTCAGAAACACACTGGTCAGAAAACACAGTGGTCAGAAACATACTCGTCAGAAACACAGTGGTCATAAACACACTGGTCAAGAACACAGTGGTCAGAAACACTGTGGTCAGAAACACACTGATCAGAAACACAGTGGTCAGAAACACAGTGGTCAGAAACACAGTAGTCAGAAACACAGTGGTCAGAAACACGGTGGTTAGAAACGCACTGGTCACAAACACGCTGGTCAGAAACACAGTGGTCAGAGATACAGTCAGCAGTAACACACTGGTCAGAAACACAGTGGTTAGAAACACTGTGGTCAGAAACAAACTGCTCAGAAACACAGTGGTCAGAAACACATTGGTCAGAAACACACTGCCAGAAACACAGTGGTCAGAAACACACTGTTCAGTAACACATTGGTCAGAAATACTGTGGTCAGAAACACCCTGGTGAGAAACACACTGTTCAGAAACACACTGGTCAGGGACACACTGGACATAAACATAGTGATCAGGAACAAAGTGGTCAGATACACACTGGTCAAACACAGAGTGGTCAGAAACACAGTGGTCAGAAGAACAGTGGTTAGAAACACACTGGTCAGAAAAACAATGGTCAGAAACATAGTTGTCGGAAACACAATGGCCAGAAACACAGTGGTCAGAGACACAGTGGTCAGAAACACAGTGGTCAGAAATGCACTGGTCAGAAACATAATGGTTTAAAATACACTGGTCAGAAACACACTGGTCAGAAATACAGTGGTCAGAGACACACTGGTCAGAAACACACTCGTCAGAAACACACTGGTCAGGAACACAGCGGTCAGAAAGACACTGGTCAGAAACACACTCGTCAGAAACACACTGGTCAGGAACACAGCGGTCAGAAAGACACTGGTCAGAAACACACTCGTCAGAAACACACTGGTCAGGAACACAGCGGTCAGAAAGACACTGGTCAGAAACACACTCGTCAGAAACACAGTGGTCAGAAACACACTGGTCAGAAACACATTTGACAGAAACACAGTCGTTATAAACACAGTGGTCAGAAACAAAGTGGTCAGAAACACACTGGTCACAAACACAGTGGTCAGAAACACACTGGTCGGAAACACAGTGGTCAGAAACACACTGGTAAGAAACACACTGGTCAGAAACACGGTGGTCAGAAACACACTGGTCAGAAACACAGTGGACAGAAACACAGTGGTTACCAACACACTGGCCAGAAACACAGTGGTCAGAGACACGCTGGTCAGGAACACACTGGTCATCAGAAAGACAGTCAGAAACACAGTAGTCAGGAACACAGTGATCAGAAACACAGTGGCCAGAAACACACTGGTTAAAGATACACTGGTCAGAACTACACTGGTCAGAAACTCACTGGTCAGAAACACAATGGTCAGAAACACAGTTGTTAGAAACACACTGCTCAGAAATGTACTGGTGAGAGACACACTTGTCAGGAACACAGTGATCAGAAACACAGTGGTCAGAAACACAATGGTCAGAAACACACTGGTCAAAAATACACTGGTCAGTAACACAGTGGTCTGAAACCCACTGGACAGAAACACAGTGGTCAGAAGCACACTGGTCAGAAACACGGTGGTCAGAAACCTACTGGTCAGAAACACACTGGTCAGAAATACTGTGGTCAGAAACACACTGGTCAGAAACACAGAGGTCAGAAACACAGTGGTCAGAAACACACTGGTCAGAAATACAATGGTCAGAAACACAGTGGTCAGAAACACAGTGGTCAGAAACACAGTGGTCAGAAACACGGTGGCCACAAACACACTGGTCAGAAACACACTGGTTAGAAACACACTGGTAAGAAACACAGTGGTAAAAACACAGTGGTCCAAAACACACTGGTCAGAAACACGGTGGTCAGAAACACAGTGGTCAGAAATACTGTGGTCAGAAACACACTGGTCAGAAACACGGTGGTCAGAAACACAGTGGTCAGAAATACTGTGGTCAGAAACACGGTGGTCAGAAACACAGTGGTTAGAAATACACTGGTCAGAACTACACTGGTCAGAAACACAGTGGTCAGAAGCAAAATGGTCAGAAACACAGTGGTCATAAACACAGTGGTCAGAAACACTGTGGTAAAAAACACAGCGGTCAGAAACACGGTAGTCAGGAACACAGTGGTCAGAAACACGGTGGTCAGGAACACAGTGGTCAGAAACACAGTGGTCAGAAACACATAAGTCAGAAACACAGTGGTCAGAAACACACTGGTCAGAAATACAGTGGTCAGAAACTCACTGGTCAGAGACACAGAGGTCAGAAAAACAGTCGTCAGAAACACACTGATCAGAAACACAGTGGCCAGAAACACACTGGTTCGAAACACAGTGGTCAGGAACACAGTAGTCAGAAACACAGTGGTCAGAAACGCACTGGTCAGAAACACACTGGTCAGAAATACAGTGGTTAAAAACACACTGGTCAGAAACACAGTGGTCAGAAACACACTGGTCAGAAACACACTGGTCAGAAACACACTGGTCAGAAACACAGTGGTCATATACACAGTGATCAGGAACACACTAGTCAGAAACACTGTGGTCAGAAACACGCTGGTCAGAAACACAGTGGTCAGAAACACACCGGTCAGAAACACGGTGGTCAGAAACACAATCGTCAGAAACACAGTGGTAAAAAACACAGTGGTCATAAACACAGTGGTCAGAAACACAGTGGTCCGAAACACACTGGTCAGAAACATACTGGGCAGAAACACAGTGGTCAGAAACACACCGGTCAGAAACACGGTGGTCAGAAACACATTGGTCAGAAACACAGTGGTCAGAAACACGGTGGTCAGAATTACAGTGGTCAGAAATGCACTGGTCAGAAACACACTTGTCAGATACGAAGTGGTCAGAAATACAGTGGTCAGAAACACACTGGTCAGAAATACAGTGGTCAGAAACACAGTGGCCAGAAACACTCTCGTCAGAAACACACTGGTCAGAAACACACTTGTCAGATACGAAGTGGTCAGAAATACAGTGGTCAGAAACACACTGGTCAGAAATACAGTGGTCAGAAACACAGTGGCCAGAAACACTCTCGTCAGAAACACACTGGTCAGAAACACAGTGGTTAGAAACACACTGGTCAGAAACACAGTGTCCAGAAACACACTGCTTAGAAACACACTAGTCAGAAATACAATGGTCAGAAACACACTGGTCAGAAACTCACTGGTCAGAGACACAGAGGTCAGAAAAACAGTCGTCAGAAACACACTGGTCAGAAACACACTGGTCAAAAACACAGTGGTCAGAAAAACAATGGTCAGAAACACAGTGGTCAGAAACAAAGTGGTCAGAAACACACTGATCAGAAACACAGTGGTCGGGTACACACTGGTCAGAAACAAACTGGTCAGAAACACAGTGGTCAGAAACAGAGTGGTCAGAGACACGGCGGTCAGAAACACACTGGTTCGAAACACAGTGGTCAGAAACACACTGGTCAGAAACACAGTGGTCAGAAACACAGTGGTCAGAAACACGTTGGTCAGAAAACAATGATCAGAAACACAGTGGTCGGAAACGCATTGGTCAGAAACACCCTGGTCAGAAACACCGTGGTCAGAAATACTGTGGTCAGAAACACACTGGTCATAAACACACTACACAGAAACACAGTGGTCACAAACAAACTGGTCAGAAACACAGCGGTCATAAACACAGGCCTCAGAAACACACTGGTCAGAAACATAGTGGTCAGAAACGCACTGTTCAGAAACACAC